>SDVV010003822.1:0-20896 GCA_016164225.1 Gammarus roeselii | reverse complement strand
ATATTTCTTTCCTACCGGTTGCTGTGTGGGGTATACCTGGCCATTTGCTTTTTTATTCATTATGGCAAGTTTGAGCTGTAATGTTTCCGACTGGGTACCAGTACATAGCCCAAATCAAACAAATTAACGGTTAAATGTATCTGACTCAGTTAATTAGTGCGCTTTCACCAGGGATATCGGGCTCAGCATAGCGCAATTAAGTGATGCTATATAGATAGGATAAATTGAGACGGGTGTCTCGGTACGCATAACGTATAGTTGTGTTTACTTGTTACATTGTGTTGTTATTATTTTACGTCTTGATTGTTTACAGATTGCAAGTTGAATTGTATTAAGGAATTACACCTAGCCCGGTTGTTAGATAACGATTTAATCTGCTTGACTTCGATATTATAGGCGGTTGTCTTATTATGAGGCATGAAATGATCATTTAGTCTTTTGTTACTGGTACATAGGAATAAAGATACTCGGTGTGGTAGCCATCTGTTCATGACGTGCAATTATGATTGTAGTATTGTGATGTTTTTTGCCTATATCCAAAAAATGTTCGGTAAGTAAGGTATGTCTATCAAATTTCTTGTTCGATGTGGTGGCGGGAACTTTTGATTGGGTAGTTAGAGTGGAGAGGGGTCTGTTCTGTAGCAAATTTACTAGAGATGTATGATTTACCAACAAATTTCTACAGAATTTTATTTTCTCTAAAGTATTGATGTAGAAGTACTCCTTTTAATTTTTTCTAGGCCACTGTTGTATATCAGTCACACATATTGCTGGCGTATTCACTTCATTTATTATTTGGGGTATGCATGTATACGCGTTAGATTAACTTACGATTTTGATTTTAGTGCTGATGTATTGACTCTTTCGTTAGCCGGTCCAGTTTCTTGTCGGTAGGCCCGTTAACTAGACGTTTATTGTCGATATGACTGTACGCTGGCCGTTTATAGTTGTTGAGCCTAGTAATGAAATTGCAATTATGCAACGTGGCTTGCAATGATTTGCAATACAATGCCTCCTGCCTTGCATTGAAATGCGATAAATACTCTGCAATTTAAATTGCACTCGGTTACCTAAGGTATCGTAGATAAATACATATATATCTCATTAGCTCCAAACAAAAACCGCACTAAATCTCGGATGGAATATAGTTGTCGGGTGATCAATGATGCCGTAAACTGACGTGTACAGATGAAATCTAGCGATTAGAGGTCGGTCTCGAGTGGAGGGGTCTCGAAATAACATCTGAGCCTGAGACAGTGATAATTAGAGACGATCTGGCACCGTACTACTGCCAGGTCACTCATACTGTATACTACCTACGATGTCAGTGTGATATTGCCTAATACTGCCTGCGGTGACAGTGTCCTACTCTAGATAAACTGCAACTTACAACTATGAATTACGTATAAAAAGCGTTTGGATTTAATCCAACACTATATCCTTTGCTCTATAGTAACAAAGGGTTTACATAATACTGCATTCATATGAATACAAAAAATGACATCATTCTTAAAACCACAATGAGCAAGCAGTGAAAGCATCAGCCAGTTGAAATCATAACACAACGCTACATGTGCCTGCGACACTAAATAATACGATTTATAAATAAATATATACATACAGTATTAAAAGATAATATATACTACACATACAGCTAGTCCGATATTTCCCAGGACAACATTTTTTGCGGTTATGATAAGTCAATAAGCTATACCGTTAATTCATACATATATTTATAATAAAACTTACCCTTTACTACACCAAAAACCTATCACAAACTACCACCGCTCATCACCGCTCACACCTGAGTCAGTCACCGGGGCGAACGTGAAATAGAACGTGAGAAAAACACCGTAGACTCTTCTGAAAAGTAGCGCTGCAATTTTAAAAATGCCTCACCGACAAGTGGCGTTTTCGCGCTGCAATTTTAAAAATATACCGTTTATATCTACTAGAGACCCTCAACCCTCAAATAAATAATCATGCTTCAGTTTTTTTCTAAACTTTATCTATGTCGGATTAGGTTGAAATTATATTATTATAAGTCTCACACGGTCTTTTTCCCCCATTACCCAATGAACTTATCGGTTATTCTTATCAACGCTCCCCCTCTCATACGTCGTACAATGCCTCTCGCATACAGACCCCCGCTTCCGTGCTCTCCTCCCTCTCCCTACGATGACTCGCCAACAGCCTCTTCAATAGCAGCCCCGTGGTCAGTTTCGCCGATCGTGTAGCGGTTCACACCTCTGACCGGTGCCCGGCAGGGGCATACGCGGGGATATTAATTACTTCTACGGGAGTTGGAACACACAGGACAGGCGCTTGGGGGCTGGTGGGCATACAAGCTACACACCTGTGTGGTAGGGCAGCGGAAGATCTTCAGTGCAGTCAAAGGTGTTAATCTGTGTAGTATACACGGTCAAGTCATTAAACAGAACAGCGGTAGTGGAAAATACAGAGTTTACAGACTTCAGTCTGTATTTTCTCCTATCGTGAATTTTGCAGTCCACACACAATCCCACGATTCGAACACTAATACATCACAAGGATCTAATATATCTCTCGTTCTCCTAACGGGATGAAACACTTTTGTACTAAGTTTTGCATATAGCGAGGGCAAGTTGGAAATACACGTATTACAACTTCTACTCAGCGTCTTATTACAATAGTACATACAACGAAGATAACATGAGGAGGTTCAATTTCCACACAGTGAAGTAGAGTTCCACCCTCTATCGTTGGATACCTTGACGTGTAAGTTTCCTACTAATCGTTGAAGAACTTGACATCTAAGTTCCCTACTAATCGTTGAAGAACTTGACGTCAAAGTTTCCTACTAATCGTTGGAGAACTTTCTGTCTCCATTGCACCCTCCCATGTTAGGTTTAGATAGGCATTGCATACACCGCATTGAAACGCCACCTTCCGCTACGTTAGGCTGAAACATGTAAGTATTTACAATCCTACCTATATATTAGACCTTATGTTCTAACGGGGTGACGGTGGGGTGTGATATCCCAAGCCTAATAACTTGAGAAAAGCGCTCTAGACAGTCGCACTGACGGATCCCTGTCAATCGGTAAAAAAAATTGTTCAGCAGAAGGGAGTTTATATGGTTGGTTTGTTTTGCACTCGCATTTAACTCAATCAGGCGTGGGCAGTAACTTTGAGTCGCTACCGCGTAATGACTGGCGTTTGGTATTAGCTGCCTCCATTCTGAACGAACGATATCTCACTCTGTAATACTATAATATATATAGCGTTTGATAGTTACGCCCCATTATATATTCAGTATCACGATTTTTTTTTGTTCTTCTTGTGTCTCCTGATTCACACACAAAACAATTTATTTTTTCGATGTATTTTTACCGTATCTTTTCATCGATTTGTACCGTATCTTTAAATGTAAAAATAAATCCATCAGTAGTCTAAGACCTCAAGGCAACAAGGGCCCGAGAGGTGCGGTATATCCAGTCCGCTTTTATCGATGGGTTATCTCAGGATTATTACCGGACGATAAGGATGATTTACGATAATCCAGCTGTATGCAATATTATCGTATAACTGAAGCCGCCACAGCCTCTCTTAACTAAGTGACCGATTTACCGACGAAAATCCGTACCTAAGAACGGCTCGTGCCCGTCATTTTGTCGATGTGACGGAGGAAATGGAATCCGGAGATTAGAGATGGAATTTAGGTTCGAATTATCAGTTACAATTCAGAATCTTTCCTAACGGATTTCGGGTTCAAACTCAAACAATTCTTAAGACGGACTATACTTAGGTACATTTTCGGACACATTTTACCGCTCTAAACTGAATTCCATGATAATTCAATATTTTAAATTTTTAATAAAAAGTGACACAACAGCTTTAAATAAAAATTAATGTTTTCTCCAGTTTAACCTAGGAAGAAATGTCCAAAGAAAACGCTGCGCATTTTAGCTAAAACCTTAATGGCACATCTGACTCATTTCAAACCATTCTCAATCGCCCTCGCTACTCTTAATATTTACTGCGATAGTGTTTTCGCATGAACATTATTGTGACTGTAAGAAAATATTATATGAAGACCTAATGCCAACTCCAGAACTTGTAGACAAAGGTAAAACGTCGGTTTGTTCCTACATTTCTTCGTAAATGAGTCGCTGCACCGTAGGCCTTCAGCACTTTACACCAACTTATCAGTGAGTCAAAAAACGCCCTTCGTCAAAAATCCAGTATCGTCAAAAGACGAACATCATGCATGTAATCCTGCACCGTTTTTTGAATTATCGCCAATAATCTTTTGCATCGGTTTGGAATTGCCATCCATAATCCTCAGATGTGACGACGATAAATGCTGACTGGGATAAGGGGCAGTTGAACCCTCCCACTCCCTTGCGGCACTAACCGCAGGCATCCGTCCTAGCAGGGGAGGCGGCAGTAAATAAATGTATATATCTAAGATCAGATAAACTGCACAAATTGCCAAAAAAATTGTACAAATAACATAACAAAATGGTATTGATGACAAATCTATCTTTGTGAAGTAATCATAGTAAAAAATGACAGTACTTTCTCTCTTAAAACTTGTAAACAGTTAATTTCGGTCTGAGGGTTAGCCTCGTTGTTTATACCCAGTAGATTCGCATACTCGTTTGCAAAATTCAACACTTTAGGTCATACGCGACTCGCCCGAAAAACAATCATTTAGTAATCTTAAAAAATAATCCAATCCAGAGTCAAATAATTATTATTATTTTCATATCTGCTGTCAACGCGGAATAATGAATATAAAACTTAGTCAATCAGTTCTTTTCACAGTAGGTAATCACTTTAAAAGTTTTTAACTACTCCTACTGCTAAACTAGAATGTGGCATTCGACACCAGTAGTACCATTCTCAACTAATGCTTTACCATAGCTGTTCCTCCAGATTATTGAGAGATAGTCTCCCAACTGGCGAGAGCGGAACAGCACGCTGTAAACTTTGCTAAAAGGCGGATGAGATCAAACTACTGGAAGCACAACTCATTCGTGCCTCTCGTGGCCTGTCCAAACAGAAGCAGTCAATACAGAGGCAGTCAACTAGCTGTTAAATCAAAAATGGAAAGCGCGCAGGACCAATTTCCCGAAATTAACTGTATGAAAACCAGTGAATTGGTTGTAGTCAAAGAAATTTGCTAAGGCCACTATAAATCGAGTAAATGAACTTCAAGTGCGCCTCAACTCGGCACTTGCCAAGAAGCTTACGGCAATTTATGATGCCATTTCTTCTGTTCCTCACCTTCAGTAGGATATTCTTTATACCATTATGAGGCCAAATATTTTTAAATTTAGATAGATATGTAATTTTAAGATGTGTAGTGTTTTTTCACCTGAAATTTAGAACTCATTTATCGTGCCCGATGAGGAACGCGGAGAGCGTTCGAAATTGTGCACATTTGCTTAGCAATTAGTTAGCACATGTAAAATCTAATATAATGGAAACATTCATGTTGCGGCTCATTTTATTCTATCAGGTGAATTCACCCCTCCGGGCTACTCATTATACTGGAAAGATAGACAATACAGATATGGTGGAAGTTTTGGTCGTCCTAAAAAAATCATCTACGAATATCAGAAGTTATCATTCCAAGAAGCTGACGCGACCTAATACCAATTCAAGAAGTCGGTAAACGCAGAGGAACGAGTCACCCTCGTGCATCGTCCTCCAAAGTGCACGGAAGCAGATGATATTGAACAACACAATACATATAATGGATATCGTCACAACACAAATCAGTATTGTGATTGTAGATTTCCATATATTCCTGCTATTAATTAGGAAATAATCGAATATACTGCCAATGGCCAACGCCCGCTTCATTTTGCTGACGTTAAGAACATGACTAAAAAAAAAGAACACCTACTTACGCGAGGCAGCAATATCCTTCATCGATTATTTAGTTCAAGCAACTCGTGTCACGAACGTTGAAGTTCGCGTTTGTGACACGATAAATCTCTGATTTCAAATCAGCAAACCTTGATGGCTTTTGAGAGTTAATGGTGTCAGCGAATATAATACTCGGACGTAAAGTTTTTCACTCTCTGAACAATGTTTAGCATCATTTAACATTATTGAACTGATTATATCTCGCAAAAAAACAGGCGACCAGCATTCAATCAGCCAAAGTACTGGATAGGAGAACTGCAGCATCTCCAGTTGCCAAAAAAGCAGAGCCCTTGTCATATCAAAAACACTCACATGACGACACTGCAAGAAACGGATTTAAAATAAACAGAAGAGTACTGAACAAGGTCCTGAAATGCAAAATGAATGATTAGGTTAATGGGAACGCAGCAAAAACAAACACAAATCCGACACACTTTGTTAGCTATATTTCGAGCAAAAAATCAAGAGCTGTAATATGTCCTGTTGAAAACGATCGTGGTGAGCGAGAAACACGACACTAGAATGAGTGTCCGACCAAACCAATGGTTTTGGTTGATATATTTACATTAGAGAATGCGAATTTTCCCGATCCTCAGGATATCATAGCGAAACGAAGAATTGAAGCTTTCAGTGCTGTAAATTTGTCCCCTGAGGAGGTAATTGAATATTTAGGTAAATTGAAAGTCACAAACCTTCACGTTCTGTCCAAGTTCATCACAGAATACTGAAAGAGGCTTAAACAAAATAGCCTTGTCAATCTCAAAAATGTTCACCCAATCTCTCACAAATGGCACTTACATGACGCAACGAAGCGGCCTACGAGCAATAGCGAAATGCTGAGACACCACAAAATGGCACCCCTACACAGGAAACACAATAGAACCAATAACGTCTGCAAATGCGCACTTTGCTTCCGTAAAATCATGAGGACAAATTACGTACAACTTGTTTGTGTGAATAAACGATTAATGGGCGGATGATTGATTTTTGGAAAAAGATGATAAATCTGAAACCGATGTTTCTCAATGTGTGACTGGTATAACAAAGGGGGGGGGGGTATTGCTGAGATGGGGCGCGACCACTTTGCTGGTATAATGAAGTGTCAACAAAAATACTGCAACGAATTTTGTTGAAGAGGCGCTTTATCGGGAAAACAATAATAATGATGAAGTCAAAACGTGGGAGGTTGAAGGTTTGATCAGTAGCTCGATGCGGCAGCAGCAATTGATATAAGTCCGTAATTGCCTACATCAGTGGCACGTTTTATCATTGTTCATATAATAGGTTTTACAACTACACTCATAAGTAGCTTTGGTAGGTAGTCAGATTTTAGGCAGCCAGTGAAGAATATACACATGGCATGAAGAAATTAAACAAGATCATCCTTAAAGACTTCTTCTGGTATACCATCCTTCTCTAAAACCTGTAGAGAAGGATGGTAAAACCTGTAGAAGAAGTCTTTAAGTATGATCTTGTTTAATTCCTTCATGCCATGTCTATATTCTTCACTGGCTGCCTAAAATCTAACTACCTACCAAAGCTACTTATGAGTGTAGTTGTAAAACCTATTATATGAACAATGATAAAATGTGTCACTGATGTAAGCAATTACGGAATTATATCAATTGCTGCTGCCTCATCGAGCTACTATAAATTGTAATTCAGAACTGACTTGTCGAATGTCTTGAAGCCACATCAAACCAGTTCGGATGTAAACCTAGACATAGAACGGAAATGGCTATTTTTACCATAAAAAAACAATAATTTATTTGTCCAAAGAAACCTGCCAATGTACCTGTGTTTTTTTGATGCCGAAAATGTCTATGACCGCGTTAATCATTGGATACTGTTCAAAATACTAATTGAAAGGGGGGCGCCAGTGCACCTCGTAAAACTTCTATAATACTAGTACCAACAACAATGTGCAATACGGTGAGGAAGTTCAACATCAAACCCGCTACGAACACCAATGGGATAAGTCAGAGAGGTCTTCTCTAGCCCTCCTAGTTAATGTGTATGACAGCCTACACAAGCGTCTCGCTCTTAGCCATGTTGGGTGACATATAGGCGACTACTATAATAACGTAATTTGCTAAGCCGACGATATGGTCCTAGTGGCCTTTCATGTGAATGCTCTTCAAATTATGCTAAATACATGCGAGGCTGAGGCCGCAAGAATAGATATTGAGTACAATGCTGGCAAATCTGTTTGCATGCTAATAAAACCGCGCGCTGTGCATGCGAAGGTTTTAGTTCCGAATGAATAATGTGTTAGATGGTACTCAGTTGCATTATGTGGACAGTTTTCCCTACTTGTGTCACTAAATAACAAGCAGCCGGTGTGATAGTGCTGATGTCTCCCAGCAACTTCGGAAATTAAACGCAATTGGCGGCATCAGCTTATTAGGAAATTCAACTTCTCCCCGACAGATGTTAAAATACAGCTCTTTAAAACCCACTGCTACCCTATCTACTGTAACTCATCGTGGTGTAAATTTACAGAAGTCACTATCAGTAAACTGAGAATAGCCTACAATGATTGTCTCAAGAGGTTGATTGTTGTCAATTGAAGAACAAGTGCTAGTTTTGTATTCGCGGCATACGATTTTGACTGTCATAAGGTACGAGCTGGAAAAAGTGCCTATAGCCTCCAAGAGCGTATTATAAAATCTAATAATCCTTTCCTGGAGGCCATGTGTGATAATTAGGGATACGAATATTCTCCAATATTAGAGAGGAGGGACAGAATTCTGATGGTGCAGGAAGTTCCAGATGTTAATAGAAATAATGATTGACTTTTATTTGCCTTTCCATGTCGTTGGCCTATTGTACGTTTGTGGATGTCATGCTATGATACGTCCTTTAATATGTTGGCTGACAAGTGGCTATGTGCTTTACCTCTCTATGGAGCATTGTTATATACATGTTCATGTGGGAAAGGGACATGAAATGTATCCAGGAGCGTTTGTTTCTAATTCCACGTATAAATCTATGTCGCGTATTTCAGCCCTACTCTGTCTTGTCTCCATGTATGTTCTCTTGTTGCGTAGTTTGAATGTATTAGTAGGAATGCTTTGACAAACTTTTTTTCTCCGAAATCATTATTGCACAATTGAGTGCTTTTCAAAAATATTATTATTATCATTATTATTATTATTTATTATACGTATTTGTATTGGCAAATTTATTGAAAGTTTAATTCCATATCATAAATGAAATTTTTGATGCGAAACCCCCTATCAACTTCATGTACATTGACTTCCAAAAACTTTCGATAAAATCCCCCACAGAAGCTTAGTTAGTAAACAGCACATCCTAGGTATTCGAGACACGCTAAATGGCTGAATGAAATGTTGGCTCACGGATAGGCGGCAGCGAGTCGTACTAGACGGAGCCTCTTTCTCTTTGGGTAATGTAACAGGCGGCGTGCCTCAAGGATTCGTGTTTCGACGATGATAACCTAGGAGGAAAACAGCAAATAGAACTTGAGTGTCAGAAGATCCAATTAGACTTGAAAAAAATTTTTGATTGGTCAGAGAAGTGGTAAATGAATTTCAATGTCGACATTCGTAAGATAATGCACTTAATTCATCACAATCCAAAGCACGAATACTCCATGAGCGGAATTAAACAGATTCTCGTCACCGAAGAGGGATCCCTGTGTGGCATATTAGTAACGATTTGAAATATAGCAAGCGCAGTATGCACACGCTGCAAAAAAATATAATGCTAGGCATACCCGGCAATAGTACCAAGAGGAAACCCAGTCACCGCCAGTGGAACAATGTATTTGTTAGACCGCATCTTGAGTAATTAGTTCAATTTTGGTCTCTATTTCTTAGGAAAACTTTATTAAATTGGAGAAGGGTCAACGTAGAGCTACCAAACTTATTCCCTCGCTTTACGAACCCAACTTTTATTCACTGGAGAAGCATCGAGTTAGAGGCGACACAATTGAGGTGGGGAAGATAATGAAGGACAAGGAAAACGTCGACTGAACGAACTTTTTCACTGTAAATGCGAACATAGTGACGTGGAACAATGGTTACAAGCTCGTTGAAAAGTGTTTCCTACATGACATAATGCGTAACTTCACGTATAAAATTGTCGAAGCATGGAACAAACTTCCAAGGGAAGTTGTAAACAGCTAAACAATCTAAACGTTTCATCCACGGCTCGACAAAGTCTGTCAGAGTCGCCGTTTACTGGCTTCCGTTGTGGCACGGTGCAAATAGTGATCGGCAACAGTGTCAGCATATAAGTAAAATAATTATGTCTGGCACCGACATAGGTGCGGTTGAAATAGTTCCCGGCATTGGCACCAGCTCGATAAAAATGATGACCGGCAATAGTACCTACTCGTTGCAAAATGGTGTCAATCGATGAAACCGGTCACCTTGGTTCAACGAGTAATGAAACAGACAATCTCCAATCAACACCGTGACTCGGTGACTTCCTCTTCAGGCGCTGATTTGAGTTGTTTCGAGTATCATCGTTAAATGAAATTTCCTACTACAACCTTTCCCTATACAGAGCAGATAAATGATGCTCTCTTTGACGTTCTACTTCAGAACTGAGCTCCGTAATATTAGAAGACAACCTTGTTGAGCCAAAATTCAGCTGCTGACTTCTAACACTTGAAAAAATTGGGATCGTGAGTTGACGTACAAGTCCCCCTCCCTTCGTACAACTTTACGTCTGAGTAATGGCCCAACCCCCGTCTTCATTTGTTGGCAGTCAAGGGCCTAAGATGCCTCGAATTATGTTCGCCTGAACGTGAAACAAAATCCTTGTTGATGGTAGATGCACAGAAAAAATATATATTGGTGGAGATCTTTGAAAAAAAAAATCACTGCTTCGCTCATGAACATATGCACCCTTGGATCAAATCATCAAACAAAAGTACAAGTGAAATCAAGGTAAAAATTATTAGTAATCGATACATGTTTCAGAATAATGTATTTATTTAAAAAAAACTGTTCATATTGTGAAACGATGAAGATCTTGATTTTCGCTGCTCATTAAAGTGGTTTCCATTTCACAAGAATCTCATGATTTAAAGCAAACAGCATTGCTTCCAAACTTGGTTCCTCTTTCATCAGTGTGTAAGCTATTGCTTCGCAATGTTGTTAATGATGTAACCAATTTTATTTTATTAGATACTGATGATAGACATCAAATTTAATGAAATGATGCCCAGCTTCATGGTAGAAGCCCCCGTATCACAACAGCGCTCCTTTTCGTTCCTATCCCTGCGTCCATTCCTCATCTCGGTGATCCTGTTCCAATAGAAAGCGCCCGTATCACAACAGCGCTCCTTTTCGTTCCTATCCCTGCGTCCATTCCTCATCTCGGTGATCCTGTTCCAATAGAAAGCGCCCGTATCACAACAGCGCTCCTTTTCGTTCCTATCCCTGCGTCCATTCCTCATCTCGGTGATCCTGTTCCAATAGAAAGCGCCCGTATCACAACAGCGCTCCTTTTCGTTCCTATCCCTGCGTCCATTCCTCATCTCGGTGATCCTGTTCCAATAGAAAGCGCCCGTATCACAACAGCGCTCCTTTTCGTTCCTATCCCTGCGTCCATTCCTCATCTCGGTGATCCTGTTCCAATAGAAAGCGCCCGTATCACAACAGCGCTCCTTTTCGTTCCTATCCCTGCGTCCATTCCTCATCTCGGTGATCCTGTTCCAATAGAAAGCGCCCGTATCACAACAGCGCTCCTTTTCGTTCCTATCCCTGCGTCCATTCCTCATCTCGGTGATCCTGTTCCAATAGAAAGCGCCCGTTTCAGAGAGTGGCATGCATGATGGCATCGAACCCCTGGCTGAACAGTCGGCGTAACTCTTCTCCCTACAATGGACGATCTGCACACAATAGTGCGCTGTGAGGCATAAGACATCAACTGAGGTAGCAGCCGAGGCGTGCTCCGACATTAGATCCAGTCCTAAACATTGGACGAGCAGGTGTTGAAGAAGGAGTTGAGGAGTGGGCAGAGCGTGTACCAACAGTAATACACCAAAAAGGATACCAGTACCAGAATATAGTACAAAACGTTATTATGTATTGTCATGTAGAGCTAAAACTATCATGTAGCATGCCGATTTAATATATTTTGCCCGATGTATGACAGAAATTGGGGGAAAAAGAGTAATAATGTCAGGTCCACATGATCTCTATCTCTACTGCACGCTCTATATTCGATTAAAATTTGTAGAAGCAATAAACGCGACGTCAATTAGTTGCATGTTGTAACCATAAAACCACAGAAAGGTCTGTCGGTGTGAACGTGTTCATGTCTCATGTCCCATGGAAATAAGTCAAGATGTAGAGAGGGCGGCCCAGCCGGTTTTGTTTAGTGGCTATGGCATGTTAGCCACGCTGGCTGAGTCTGAGGACGGAGGCAGAGTGAGAAAATCAGGAACGATATAAACATGATGAAAACAAATTAATGCGAAATTCAAAGGCCGAAAAATAAACAATGAGAAGATTAAGGAACGAAAAATAAGAAAGTTGACAAATTACAGAAGTAATAGACAACCTTCTGTGAAAGGTTTTGTAAGTGAACTTTCAGAGCATTTTTTCCAACACGTAGACACATTTGTTAGAATATTGCGAGTTATGTGGCTAAATAACAGACCTAAGATTTATTTCTTTACAAATATATAGCTAATCATTTGAAAAATTTAACTGGTTAGAGAGTAGGCGGCATCCGGCATCGACTGAACGGAAACAACTCCGTTGAAGTAGAGATCAATCAACTTCGACTCAGAGCAATTAGGAATTATAAAGAGTTTATCATGATATGGATGATCGCAGTTCTGGGTTATAAATGAAATGAACTCATCAGTGCGCCAGTTGGTTCATTCCAGTCGACACGATTTTGCTGGCAATCACTGATATTTTGTGCATGTTTATATAATGATTCATCATGCCCCAAGATTATCATACCGTTTGTAGAAGAATAAAGACTATTGTTTGTTTCTTTGAATGTATTCAATAAAGCACAAAGCCATGGATGGCTTCGGGACTGCTGATTCCAAATTTTGAACTGTTGTCAGAGAGATTCGCGGTCGTGCAATGTAAGGCTAAATTATTAACATAAGATTTCGTGCTCGATTTAAACTTCAAGATAAAATTATATCCCAAAAGCAAACCGACGGTCTACGTAGAATACTTCCCTATACCGTGAACAGATTTGATTTGGATCTGATACCGTAAACAGAACAATGTGACAGCGGCGGGAGGAGGTGGAAGTTCACCTTCAGGGAAAGAGACTAACAGTATACAGAATTATAAAGTCAACAGGGAAAGAGACACATAGCATACAGGATTATAATATCAACAGGGAAAGAGACATATAGTATACAGGATTATAAAGTCAACAGGGAAAGAGACATATAGTATACAGGATTATAAAGTCAACAGGGAAAGAGACATATAGTATACAGGATTATAAAGTCAACAGGGAAAGAGACATATAGTATACAGGATTATAAAGTCAACAGGGAAAGAGACTTGAATTGTAGTCAGTGTGTGAATGTGATTTAACGTGAGTGCATATGATTAAGTATTATAGAGTCAATAAAACTCTTGAATTGGGAAAAGTCATATATAATAAGTCGATTTAAGATGCATGGACTAGACAAAGTATGTTAAAGACAGTAGACTCATAACAGATACAGACACTAGGCCGCATCCCCCCGAAAAGGGGGGTGGCCGACGGCAAGGCGCACCTCACACCCTGATACGCTCACACTCACACAACTTAGCCCTTTTATACTAAAGAGTCCGGCCGGTACCCCTTCAACATACACTCTGGGTCACGAGTGCAGTCCGAGGATCCGTCGTCGGCAGCAGGGCCCGACAGTTCCCACTGGTTTACCCCCGCCGCGTCATAACGGACGCCCCCCCCCCCCACGACCATCCCGACAGCGGGATGCCAAGGGCGGGAAAGCACATCAGAGCAGCGTCAAAATCAACCATTCACAAACATTCTCCACTCACGCTTGCTCATTGCACGCTCTCTCGCCACCTCCACATTCATGACTCTCCCTCCCAACGCCTGCTTCACACCATATATCCACCCAAACTTCGGTCTACCTCTAGGCCTGCGACCACTCGCCTCCGCATTCATCACCGTTTTCACCAATCTCCCTTCATCCATCCTCTCCGTGAGCCCGAACCCTCTCAACACGCGCAAATCCACTCTGTCTTCCAACTTCTTCACCATCCCTGTTCTGATTCGAACCACGTCGTTGGTGATCCGGTCTCTCAGCGTTACTCCAGCCATGCTCCTCAAACATTTCATCTCGAAAACATTCAACCTTCTTCTCTCCTCTGCTCTCACCCCCAAGCCTCAGCTCCGCAGAGCACAGTTGCAACAACACCCTCAAACAGCCCTCTCTTTGCTTCCATCCCCAACGTCCTACAGCTCATTACACTCTTCAGTGCACTCAACACTTCACATCCATCCTTCACTCGCGCCTTTACTTCAGTTTCCGCTAGTTCAGTTTTCTCCACATGGGAGCCCAGATACTTAAAACATTGAACTTACTCCAAGAGCTCTCCATTTAGGGTGACACTAATTTTGCTCGCATCGACAGTCCTCGAGCATCCCATTACTTTACTCTTACCCACGTTCACTCGAAGCTTCCTCCTCTCACACACTCTACCAAACTCAGACACTAACCTACATAGCTTCTCCTCCGAATCCGCAACCAGGGCCGTATCATCAGCAAATAGCAAATAACAACATATAACCCTTGAGTTAATTTGAGTCAGCATCCGGTCAATATGTACACGAAGCAGAAATTGGATTAGAGATTCATAATAAATAGACGAAGTCTTAGAATGTGAGAAAGTTTGTCTCCTTCTGGTGCCACTGAACGCCACAAGGAGGACCAGTTAATAGTAGCCAGTCTCCTTCCGGTGCCACTGAACGCCACAAGGAGGACCAGTTAATAGTAGTCAGTCTCCTTCCGGTGCCACTGAACGCCACAAGGAGGACCAGTTAATAGTGACCAGTCTCCTTCCGGTGCCACTGAACGTTACAAGGAGGACCGTTAATAGTAGCCAGTCTCCTTCATGTGCCACTGAACGTAACAAGTAGGACCAGTTGATAGTAGCCAGTCTCCTTCCGGTGCCACTGAACGCCACAAGGAGGACCAGTTAATAGTAGCCAGTCTCCTTCCGGTGCCACTGAACGCCACAAGGAGGACCAGTTAATAGTAGCCAGTCTCCTTCCGGTGCCACTGAACGCCACAAGGAGGACCAGTTAATAGTAGCCAGTCTCCTTCCGGTGCCACTGAACGCCACAAGGAGGACCAGTTAATAGTAGCCAGTCTCCTTCCGGTGCCACTGAACGCCACAAGGAGGACCAGTTAATAGTAGCCATATAAAGTCCTGCTCAACCACCTATACTCAGTGGTCTGATGGTAATAGCACCAGGACGCTACCATACTTGTCAGCAGAGGGCCCGTCGTGGCCTCGTTAAACAGGGACAAAAGGCATCTAAGTCTCGCGAACAGCTACAGCTGAGATTAATAGTTGTTGTATTGGAGACTGGCTAACTTGAGCAATGGAATTAATCGAACACTAAGTGGTTACAAATCGGATTTACCCTTATAAAGTAAATAAAATGAAGGATTACAAAACGAGGAAAATAAGCGGATTTAACGAAATTCGTACATAGTTTTCCTAATGAGTGGGATTTTAGTATTAAAAATCGCAACCACCAAAATTTTGGTATATAATGTAATGAGAAATGAGTCGGCCACTTGCGATTTGCCGGTGGACATAAACGATAAGTCATACTTTTCAGTGACTTATCGTGACTTATCGCAGTGAAGAAACTCCGTGCTGTGGCATCAGCATTTGCCGTTACTGCCACATTCGCCAGTTGGATCCCGTGCGACGTTTTCGAGCAAAATTATTTCCGCACTGTGGTGGTGCGTCAGTGGCACTGTGGTGGTGCGTCAGTGGCACTGCGGTGGTGGATCGGCAACACTGCGGTGGTGGATAAGCAACACTGCGGTGGTGGATCAGCAAAACTGCGGTGGAGGATCAGCAACACTGCGGTGGAGGATCAGTAGCACAGATGAGTTGCTTGTCCAACCAATTTTAAGCCTCAAGTAGTTTTTGTGTTTGATAATTTGGGCGCTTGTTTGATCTCTCGTATTTCCAGTGGCACGTGAAACTCTTACACGCCAGGGCTCGCATAAAGTAGCCATTCGTCAGTTCTGTCACATTCAAGTAATACATTCAGCCAATATTCTCCTGATTTTACATAGTCACTTTTTTTACTATTTATTAAATTGGCATCAAATCAGTAGCCTTCCAAATTTTACTATATATTTATGACCATGAATCTTTCCTAAACTCCTTTGAGTTGAGTGCAACCTCGTTGCTTCAATCTGTCATAATTATTAGTTTCGTTTACCTCAGTTGTTTGTGAGGAGAAGCTCCTTTGAGCCGCGTAATGGAGAGATGTCGTGTCGCGGAACAGTTCCAACTTTTCGACCGAAGAGCCCCACGGGGTACTCCATTTTAAATCAATACAAAAAAACGGGGATGAAATGAATGCCATTATATGTGAAATAAGTACAATTATATGCAAACACAACGAGGCACCTCCAAGCAGTATATTGAAACAGTCACAAGCAGATGTCCCGACTCCAAAGCAACGTATCCCGACTTACAAGCAGCATGACCCGACTCTCAAGCACTTTGCTGACTCTCAAGCATCGTGTCAAAACTCTCTAGCCTCATGTACAGAATCTACCAGCGTGTCCAAAATCTCTAACAGCGAGTCCAGACTCACAATCAGCATGTCTAGACTCAATCAGCGTGTAGAAACTATTTAGAGACACGTGTCCAGACCCTCTAACAGCGTGTCCAGACCCTCTAACAGCGTGTCCAGACTCTCAAGCAGCGTGTCCAGACTCTATAGCGGTGTGTCCAGACTCTCTAACAATGTGTATAAATTCTCAAGCAGCTTGTCCAGACTCTCTAGAAGCGTGTCCAGTCTCAGCAGCGACTGCAGACTCTAGCAGCGCGTCTCGCCTCTCTGGCAGCGCGTCTCGCCCCTCTGGCAGTGCGTCTCGCCTCTCTGGCAGCGCGTCTCGCTTCTCTGGCAGCGCGTCTCGCCTCTCTGGCAGCGAGTCTCGCCTCTCTGACAGCGCCTCTTGCCTCTCTGGCAGCGCCTCTTGCCTCTCTGGCAGCGCGCCTTGCCTCCCTAGCAAGGTGTCTCGCCTCTCTAACAGCGCGTTTTGCCTTTCTAGCAGCGCGTCTTGCCTCTCTAGCAAGCCACTGAACGCCACAAGAAGGACCAGGTTATAATAGTCAGTCTCCTTCCGGTGCCACTGAACGTCACAAGGAGGACCAGTTAATAGCAGCGCGTCTTGCCTCTCTAGCAGGGTGTCTTGCATTTCTAGCAGGGTTTGCATCTCTCTATCAGGATATCTCGCCTCTCTATCAGGGTGTCTCGCCTCTCTAACAGGGCGTTTCGCCACTCTAGCAGCGCGTCTCGCCTCTCTAGCAGGGTGTCTTGCCTTTCAAGCAGCGCGCCTTGCCTCTCTAGCAGCGCGTCATGCCTCTCTAGCAGGGTGTCTCGCCTCTCTAGCAAGGTGTCTCGCCTCTCTAGCAGCGCGTCTTGCCTCTCTAGCAGGATGTCTCGCCTATCTAGCAGAGTGTCTTGTCTCTCTAGTCAGGTGTCTCGCCTCTCTAGCAACGTGTCCATCAGGAGCTCTAGAAACAAAACTCTATCAGCGTATCCAGACTCCCTTGCAGCGTGTCCAGACTATCAAGCAGCGTGTCCAGACTCTCTTAGCTCTCTTCACTGATCCCAATTGGGCGCCCCTCCCTAAATAACAGTCGCCGCAGCCAACAAGTGAATAACACTAAACATGAACCGGGAGTTGGTGAGGGGTGACGCGGTGGGAGGGGAGGGGCGGGACGGAGGGATGGGAGAGGAGGATAGAGACGAGATTCTGTATGCATTAGTTCGAGGAAAAATACTTGTTGGAATGGCCCAGAGGAGTTTAGTAAAGGTTAAGATTGCTTTGGGTTGAAGTTCATAGGCAAGAGGAGCGTCTCTCAGAGCAATCCTGTAATAAGGTCCTGCTTGGATCCTTGGCTGAGTGGATTTAAGGATTTTAAATTTAAGGATTCACAACTGTCTAAGGTTGGGTCTGGGCAGAGCGGAAGGTCAAAGCTGCAGGGGTCAAATAGTCAACTCGACCATTACAAAAAATCTTAATTTTATTAGCACTGTCAAGTGAGTGAGTGAGTTCATGTTCTAGCTATAAACACTGAAGTGAAAGCACCTCTTTGGCCTATATCAACCAGCCTATAGTACAAACAAAGGCTAGTCACTGCCATCGAAAGTATTCATTACACATTAACCCAAAGGTCATCTGCCAGGTTGAGGTCAAATAGAAAATGTTTACCTGGTTTGTTCTTGCAGCTTCGTGTTAGTCGGAGTTCACTTCAGCCCAATTATTCGACTGTTAAACTCTTTATGGAGTATTACACGAGGCATGGCGGCCGCCGTACAGGAGCGGGGGCATCTCGTGGCACTGCTTTTATGATCCGATTGTCCGTTTTCTTGCTTTCCATCTTCACAAACGCCTTCTCTTGACGCCACCGCAGCCACATGAGGAATTGAGCTATTACTTTCTCCCGTGTCAAACATCGCAAGAGAAGAGACATAAAAAAGTAAATGATTTCCGGGAAATGTCGTATAAGGAACTTCGATTAGAAGCGTAAACAAACAGGAAGATGAGAAGGAAAGTCTGCTGACAAAACTTCCCTTTTAGCAATCACACCAAAATTAAAAGGCAATAAGTACGCATATCTTAGACAAGTACGCATATTTATTCTTAGATAAATGACGGAAAAATAATTCATGTCGTATGGTTATAAATATTGATTGGTAAAAGAATAAAACATATGCATTCTAGGGAGAGAAATGTTGTAAGTAGCAATTTGGAGAAAGTTAATGAATGCTAGTGTTTATTGTTTGTAGCCATTGCAAGGATATAAACACAATTGGAACATTCAACAATAACAATGTGAAGGTGAAGACTGGCATGAGGTATGTTGGCGTTTATGCGGTTACAATAGGTGTGCACGAGCACATTATACTATACAAATGATGTACGATAAAATGATCGCAAGTCTATCAGTTCAGGAACCAGTTATTTGGTGTTAAGAACAACCATCAACTGTGCATACAATCATTGGAGGTGTTCTTTTATGAGGCACTAGGGAGATTTAACGAACACGTGATCGTTGCATAAACGTCGAATGAACGTTGCATAAACGTCCTCGTCACGACATCATGATCGTCGTCAGGTTTAACGATGCAGTTTTTTTTAGACATCCACACTCCTCGAGGGGGAGAGTTCCCCCTTCCTCTCCCTCACGGTTCCTCCTAGAAGCGTTGACCTGGGAAATGTTTCACTGGTGCTTGACACACACTCTGCTCCACTCTGCTAAAGACGCCTACGCCGATAATCACTCCACCAGGGAATCGTGCCGAGGAAAGCAGTGCTTTTAACGCTAAAAGAGAGAAGAGATTGCGCATGCGCAGCTTAATTGCTGTACATAAATTTGGTCAAGCCGTTCGAGTGTAGGTCGATCGGTGCTCAGTTGCGATGGTTTAATGCGTTTCCTCGTTTGATGCTCACTTTGACAAAATAAATTTCATGTGATTAGTGTAGGTTATGAATGATTGTAGCTGCGTTACAGGTAATAAGTGTCACATGTTAGATAATATAATAAATTAAGTAGATATAATATAATCAATTAGCTGGTACACATAATATCAATAATTAGGCCTATACATAAAATATTAGATTTTGCGAATGATAACAGCTAATCAGAATCTGGTGAGCACGATTTTTCCGCGTGGAAACACAGACTTCGAGATCATTTAATTTGAAAGTTTTATCATGCGACTCCTTTACAAACTCAATTAGCAGATTTGGCAACAACACGTTGACTCGTCCAATTCAACTCCTTCTTAATCTGTTCACAAAATATCGTTCCAAGTAATGGAAACAATTTTTATTAATTATTCCTGACGCTTTTTTTTTCCAAGTTCTACAAAGAAGTTGCACATTATATGCAAGTCCCTCCTAGAACTCGTCGTTAATACGCTAGAGGCAGCGAATAAAGCAGTCATCCGACGGTTACAACAGTGCGTATGAGATGTAAGAAATGCCGTGACTCGAACCCGGGCTTCTTCAGTGATATAGGAAGACACATGCCTCAGAGTCATCCTCATCACTGAAAAGAATTGATTCAAAGATTCAACTCAGTGGTCAGAAATTTGTTCAACATATGCCTCATTCCATCACTCCAGGAACGCTGCTGCTACCATATGAAAAAAAGTGCAAGTAGCAGCGACCCAAGAGGGCTATAACGTTACATACGGAAGCAGATAACTTGCCATTGAGCTTGATTTAGTTCCTGTTAGGGTTGAAGATGTCTCAGCGGCACATGTCCTCGTACATCACTAAATGGCAAACTCGGTGGCCGAGTGGGTAGCGTATCGGCCTCTGCTCACAGCTAAAGGTTGTAGGTTCGAGCCTACCTGATCCTTGTGAGACATTCTGGCCGGGCTCTTAAATAGTCAAAGGTAGCCCATTAAAGCCGAGGACCAAAATAAAGGATATCAAGCGGCAGTCACGCTGCAGCCCGCTATGCGCTGCAGCCCGCTATACGCTGCAGCCCGCTATACGCTGCAGCCCGCTATTCGATGCAACCCGTTATACGCTGCAGCCCGCTATACGCTGCAACCCGCTATACGCTGCAGCCCGCTATACGCTGCAGCCCGCTATACGCTGCAGCCCACTATACACTGCAGCCCGCTATACGCTGCAGCCCGATATACGCTGCAGCCCGCTACACGCTGCAGCCCGCTATACGCTGCAGCCCGCTATACGCTGCAGCCCGCTATACACTGCAGCCCG
>SDVV010003821.1:0-20897 GCA_016164225.1 Gammarus roeselii | reverse complement strand
ATTTGAGGTGCGTATACGGCGGAGAGTATTTGAGGTGCGTATACGGCGGAGAGTATTTGAGGTGCGTATACGGCGGAGAGTATTTGAGGTGCGTATACGGCGGAGAGTATTTGAGATGCGTATACGGCGGAGAGTATTTGAGGTGCGTATACGGCGGAGAGTATAGATGACAGAAAAATCTTCATTCGTACACACGTGGTGAAGTATTGTTTTAAATCCTGCTTTGTTCCTAAATATACACAACATCAAAAATACGTACAATTATATGCCAAGACTATCAAATCATATTTAGTAAACTTTATAGGGTGTATTACAACATGTAACTGAGACAATGGGACCGGGTGTGAACGGCAATGGGATCCTTACTTCCATAGCTGAACTGGGCGCACAATGAATGAAAGATTTTTTATTCAGACTCCAAAAGGAACGGTATTCTTTGCAGAACAATAATCCTATACATATATATTTATTCACAATTAATCTAGAAGCATGTATGATGATCAGGTAGGCTCATTAGATTAGATTGAGTGACCCTGTAGTTTATTACAACGCGTAGTTCTATAAAACAAATGAGTGCGTATGTGTCACCATTCAATAATACACCTTAAAATTCGGGGTACAGCTTTATCGAATAATGTATTATATGATATACGTTCAATCAGGGTGCAACGCTATTGAGCTATGTATTTAGTTACATACAGGATCTGCTAGTTCAATGCAACAAATGTGCAGGTTCGTGTTCTTGCACCAGATTAGGACTTCTTAGCGACAGTTTTTTTCATTTGTGTTTTTTACACTCTTCTGCCATATGGTTTGGATGTACCTGCATTTTGCCATCGAAGATAAGAGGAGGTCCATTCATACAGAAACGACATGTTGTTATTTAAAAATATAAAATTACGTAGAATTACCAGCTAAGATCATCTTATCAACTAATAAATAGTATTAAACCTAAAGGAGTTCGTCACAACTTGTAACTGGGTAATTGAGAAGGGGTATGAACAGGAGGGACACCTTATGATTTCCTATCGGAACATAAGAACACGACTCTTTCTGGAACATGTCACAACGAATGACCTATCAATGTCAGTTTAAAGTTTAATAATTGGTGGAAATTCTTAATTAGAAGGTGTGCCGATCAGATTTTTGCAATAAGACAAGTCTGTGAGAAGTACCTTGCCAAGGGAAGGGATGTGTTTCGGGCCTTCGGGATTTTTGGAAAAGGCAAACGTCAGGTTCGACAGGGATGCGCTTTGTAGAGGGTTGCATTTGTATGGAGTGGGCGGAAATCTGTTAGAAGCGCTTCAGAGTTTCTATGTTGACAGCAGAGCTCGTGTCAGATTATGGAGCGAGGTGGGTGATTGGTTCACTGTGAAAGTGGTTCTGAGACTAGGTTGCGTTATGATTCCTTGGCTGTTCAATATCTCCATGGATGGAGTGGTCAGGGAGGTGAAGGCGAGTGCAATGAGTCCTGGCTTAGAGCTGTTGGAACCAAATGGGAGGAGTTAGCAGTTGAGCCAGTTGCGGTTTGAGGATGATACGGCGCTGAGGGAGGATTCAGAGGAGAAGATGTATAGGATAGTGCTGGAGTTTGGTAGAGAGTGTGAGAGGAGACGCACCCAGTGAACGTGGGCAAAAGTAAAGTTATGAGATGCTCGAGGAATGTCAAAGCACACAGAATTGGTGTCCCCCTAAACAGAGAGTTATTGAAGAAATTTCAGTGTTTTGAGTATATGGGCTCACATGAACAGAAGACTGAACTTGTAGAAACTGAGGTGAAGTCGCTAGTGAAAGGAGTGTAATGAGCTGTCGGACGTTGAGGGTGGAAGCAAAAAGAGAGTTGTATGAGGGTGTAGTTTTCCCAGCTGTGCTCTACGGGCTGAGACTTGCGGGGGTGAGGACACGAGAGAAATGATACGGGCACAGGGTGAGAATGGATGAAAGGGGATTTGTAAAAAGGTTGATGATGGTGGAAGGGAGTGGACATGGGCCTAGAGGTACACCAAAGTTTGGGTAGGTGTCTGGTGTGGAGCAGGCTTCAGGAAGGAAAGACTTGAGTGCGGAGGTAGCAAGAGAGCGTGCAACGAATAGGCGTGAGTGAAAAATGGTTGTGACTGAATTCTTTTATTGAAGCTGCTCTGATGTGCTTTCCCGCCCTTGGCATCTCGTTGAGAATGGTATGGTCGTTGGCCGCGGTTGCCCGGTCACCAGGACGTGGTAGGGAGTAAACCAGTCCTACTGTCGGGCCCTGCTGCTGACAGTATGACGGCCGGACCCTTTAGCGCAAAGGGCTAAGTTTGTTTGATGTGAGTGCATGAAAGATGTGAGGGGCGCCTCACAGTCGGCCACCCCCCTTCCTGGTGGATTCGGCCTATTGACTGTATCTGTATCTGTTGTTGCCTATCGTAAACACACAATCAGGAGCGCATTCCTTGACACGGGACTTTTTGACGCATGGCTCCTTGACACGTGACTCCTTGATGTGTAACTCCTTTTTCTTGTTGATGATACACCATGATAAACCAATTCTATCATCCTTTGTGCTAGCTTTGTCAGCAATTAGGTCGTGCGAAGTCAGCAATTAGATCATGCGAAGTCAGCAATTAGGTCATGCGAAGTCAGCAATTAGGTCATGCGAAGTCAGCAATTAGGTCATGCGAAGTCAGCAATTAGGTCATGCGAAGTCAGCAATTAGGTCATGCAAACAACAAAAGCATTCATAAATTGCTGCAAACGGTAAGGTATCGTGACGACGTTGGAGAAAAGTGCATGGTTGCAGTAAATAACGTATGCATTTATACCCTCTTGTAGTAATATTATTATTTGCATTTTCTCACATAGTGGAAAGTAAATTCTAATTTAGTAATTATCAAGAAGACGGTACATTCACCCTGACTTACAGTTTTCCTGATTGTAAAGAATGATTGTCCTATATTTTTTATGTAAAATTTGTTCGAATAGTTTGCTATGGTAACGTATTTGAGAGTAAAATACACCACCTCGGAAAATTCTATAGTAAGATATATGACGGTGCTGCATTCCATAGTAAGCTAAGTGACGTGCTGCATTCCATAGTAAGATATGTGACGGTGCTGCATTCCATAGTAAGATATGTGACGGTGCTTTGAACGTCTGTGTGATGGCTGCGTACTAAGATATGTGATGGTGCTTTGAACGTTTTTGTGATGGCTGCATACGCAAACATAAGAATTTTATAGAAAAGTTCACCGCACCAACGTGGTTCACCGCACCAACGTGGTTCACCGCACCAACGTGGTTCACCGCACCAACGTGGTTCACCGCACCAACGTGGTACAAATTACAGAGATTAATGATCTGTGAAGGTCAATGCGTCGAATGATCAAGATTCCTGTACATGTTTTGATGTTTGACCTTCTCGTTATCAATTCCAAGTCACCCGTGTTCCTCAATTTATGATCTGGTATTCATCGACATGAGATAAGAAGTTACTAAATCAAAATTGAGATGTTACTTCCTATATTTTTTGTTGTTTTTCATTAAACATTTCGTATCCGAACTACGGACCACATAAAGCAAATCACCTCGCCCGTTCGGTGGGCTGTAAGACATCTTTCTCGGTATGTCGTTGGTGGTAGCTCACTTGGTGTGTTGAGCCTTGGTGCCTTGAAAACGCGTATCTTATCAGGGAGATGGCAAGGGCGCTAGACTGTCTCATTTCCTTCTGTGTAGGAGACTGCTCCTCTGTACAGTCTAGGCAGAACATCCCGCAGCAGTCATCATCACTCACGTTCATGCCTTCCTTAAATGACTTCGTCTCTCAACTATGAAGGCCAACGAATATTGGGCAATCACCATCCAGTACGTTTGTATGTGTGCGTTTTGCGCCGTGTTGGCAGGTGGCAAATTGGAGGCGAGTTCCTAGTCCTCGGCTTGCCTAGGGACTAGTTCATCGTTGCAGGGCCGGTAGCTGGTCCGCTGACTTGTCCACCGCTGCAGAGGCAGGGCGGTCGTCCGCAAACTTGTCCACTGCTGGCGCGGCTATTGGCTCGCCCGCTAACTTGTCCACCCCTGTAATAGTTGGTGACTTGTCTGCTGACTTGTCCACCGCTGCCGAGGCTGCTGTCACGTCCGTTGACTTGTCCACCGCTGCCGTGGCTGCTGTCACGTCCGTTGACTTGTTCACCGCTGCCGTGGCTGCTGTCACGTCCGTTGACTTGTCTACCAGAACAGGCTGTTAGCCTGTCTGTGAACCTGTCCACGTTGCAGCGGCCCGTGGCTTGTCCGTTTTCTTTTTCACCAATGCAGGGGCTTGTGACTTGTCCGGAGACTTGTCCACCGATGAAGGGCCGGTGGCACATCCTATGACTCGTCCACCGTTGCAGGAGTTGGTGGCTCGTTCGCTAACTCGTCCACCGTTGCAGGAGTTGGTGGCTCGTTCGCTAACTCGTCCACCGTTGCAGGAGTTGGTGGCTCGTTCGCTAACTCGTCCACCGTTGCAGGAGTTGGTGGCTCGTTCGTAAACTCGTCCACCGTTGCATGAGCTTGACGCTCGAATAAATAAATTTCCCCTTTGGCAACTAAACGGTGGTCACCCTTTAAATGATAAAGCGATTGCATATGCGGAGGACGCGTCAGTCCCAGGAACAAAAGTGGATTTGACTCTTTGGTGGACGGCTCTCGGGGAATGGGGTACAAAGTCTGGGTACTTTCCGAATGCATACAAATCTTATTTGTGATGGACGACAAGATAAATTATGCCAATAACATCTTCACCGCTAAAGTTACTGATGTGCCAGTCGAAGGGCAACGATGTCCTCAATTCTCTCTATAGGAAAGGAAGATTACAAAAACATATTAGCCAAGTCCAAAGTGGAAATATGGTGTGATCATATGGAAAAATTGTCAAAGTTCGCTGAGACGGAACCTCGTGTTGCATTCACAGCTTTCACATTTGGACTAAAGCATCGTTCGCATTACATAAGTCCAACGATAAGTCCAACGAAGTTAAATGACATCTTTGAGTGACCTCATCTTCTGAGACCACTCGAGGATTTCACTGCTAACAGATTTATTCCCGCTCTGAAGGGACGAAAGTCTCTCCTCGATTAAGAAACCCGATGGCCCTTTCTGCTCGAATGGCAGCATAAATATCGTGAACCCTACTGAAATGGGAGCATACATATCGTGAACCCTACTGAAATGGGAGCATACATATCGTGAACCCTACTGAAATTTCAAATGATGAGTTACACAAAACAGTGACTAGGACCAGTTTCTTGGTAAAAGATGTCATACTGTAAAATCACAATGATTCTTCTACTGCTGAACTGATCAAAGTAACTCTAAAGAACATAAGGCAGATGAAAGCAGACACACTTAATCCACGACTCGAAAGTATATTAGAATCAATTAGAATTACTTGTACACGGGGTAGGGAGGAAGAAGAGATGATTGTATGCTGTCGAGAGAAAGGAGCGTCAAACTGCTTGAACACCCTTCCACTTTCTGACAAATTATCTCTCAGTAAGAAAGAATGTCGAGGCGCAGTCCTGCTGAGATGCGAGCTCGACCTTGAGGGACTACCACATCGATGCCCATGTGGTGGAAGCTTTTCAGTAAATCATGCTGTGATGTGTACATAATGTGAGTTCATTACACAAAGCCACAATGAGATTCGTGACAAAACTAAGGAAATGCTGAATGAAGTGTGTCACGATGTCAGATTTGAGCCATTTCTAGCCCCCCTCACAGGTGAGAACGTCCGTCTTCAGTCATCAACGTGAGTGACATGGCAAAACTTGGCATCAGTGTCCGGGGATTCTGGGGCAGTGAACAAAGAAATTCTTTGACGCTAGGATATTTCACCCATTTTCTCCGTCTTACGGACAAAAGAGTCTGCAGGAAACTCGTCGTCAGCACGAACTTGAGAGAAGACGAGCGTACGATGGTAGAATTTTCAAAGTTAAGCTGGGTCGTTTCAACCCGTTGATTTTGATGGGTCGTTTCAACCCGTTGATTTTGATGGGTCGTTTCAACCCGTTGATTTTGATGGGTCGTTTCAACCCGTTGATTTTGATGGGTCGTTTCAACCCGTTGATTTTGATGGGTCGTTTCAACCCGTTGATTTTGATGGGTCGTTTCAACCCGTTGATTTTGATGGGTCGTTTCAACCCGTTGATTTTGATGGGTCGTTTCAACCCGTTGATTTTGATGGGTCGTTTCAACCCGTTGATTTTGATGGGTCGTTTCAACCTGTTGATTTTGATGGGTCGTTTCAACCCGTTGATTTTGATGGGTCGTTTCAACCCGTTGATTTTGATGGGTCGTTTCAACCCGTTGATTTTGATGGGTCGTTTCAACCCGTTGATTTTGATGGGTCGTTTCAACCCGTTGATTTTGATGACTGATCCTGGGTGTCACCCAGATCAGAATGCCGTGCCTCCCATCACAGTCTCGCTGGGCTGCTCGCTGAACACAGATCATCAGCATGAGTACCGTGGCTGACTTGCTTCGATGTCGACTCAGTTTCTCATAACTCAGGTCTATCCTCAAATGCATATGCGAAACGTGAACGCCGAATTGGGTTGAATCGTTGAGTGAAACAACAACCGATGCCACGGTGGAAATGGGAAAAATAAACTAATTTTATGGTTAAGATTTGACGAAAATATATATACTAGGCTGGTAGGCTGTTGGCCCAATATATATCCCTTTTCTGTGAAATAGGTAGGTTGTAGACCTCAGTCATTAGCGAGGAAACGTGCTACTTCCTTTACTAGCTTTTTTCTCATGCAATGTGGAGTCACATGGCCTGAGGCTCATGCAATGGGGAGTCACATGACCTGAGGCTAATGAACTGCTTATCCAAGAAGCATTAAGCGCCAGTCTACATTCAAATTTGAATGTTAATGTTCACATCCCCCAGTGCAGGATT
The DNA here is from genome assembly GCA_016164225.1 of Gammarus roeselii. Taxonomy (NCBI): domain Eukaryota; kingdom Metazoa; phylum Arthropoda; class Malacostraca; order Amphipoda; family Gammaridae; genus Gammarus; species Gammarus roeselii. Next base: position 13,981 of record SDVV010003821.1, on the reverse strand, counting down.
CGTCAATGTCATTCGACCTAAATTTAAAATATCGTCAGCTGGGCACTTCTTATGGTGCGATTCAATAGTTTATAGGTATTTTTGTTCTACATTTTGCTGACGATAGATGCACGGAAGAAGGAGGTGATGAACGATATAAACGGTCGGTTGTTGTAGGAGAGTGGTGATGTACGTAAGAAGTGGGCTGGGTGTTTTGATAGAGTTATTGAATGTTTAGGATGACAGAGATGCAGACATAGTTGTTGCTGGTGAGGGTGAACGGATGCCGGCTTTGGGAGTGATAATTGTTAGGGACAGTACTGAAGAAGAGGAGAGGAAGGCAATCGAGGCGATGAATGCAGGAAAAGCCCCTGGTTATAAGAGAGAGCGACTGCCGTCCTAAAAAAGGATGGAATCGAATGGTTGGTGAAGCTATACTAAATCTGTGTGCTGGGTTGGGGGAGGTACAGATTGAGTGCTGGCATTGTTTCCTTCTATAATCTCAAAGGGGATAAAAATGAGTACAGCAAATTCATGAAGTATCAGTTTGCTGTGTGTGGGGGGGGGGGGGGAAATTGTGCGGGAGGATGCCAATAAAGAGTATTATAGACAGTATGAATAAAGACATGTTCGAGGAAAATGTTGTTTTAGAAGCGGTAGTGGGTATGCAGCTCAGATTCTTGCAGTGAGACAAGTCAGTGAGAAGTACTAGGCGAAGGGAAAAAATATGATCTCGGCCTGCATGGATTGAAGGATAGGGTCGACAGGGAGACGTTGTGTAGGGTGTTGCACTTGTATGGAGTGGGCGGCCAATGGCCAAGACCGGTTCGGAGCCTCTATCGGCAGGAGAGTATGCATCTCAGGAGGGAGAGAGGTGAATACTTGCTCCCCACTGAAAGAAGGACTGAGACAATGTTGCATTGCGTTTCCTGGCTGTTCAAACTCTACATGGATAAAGTGGTCAAGAAGGTGAACGTGTGTGTTTTGGGTCGAGGGCTTAGTAGCAAATGGGCTGAGTTGGCAGTTGAATTAGTTGCTCTTTGCGGATGATACGGTTCTGGTGCCAGAGTTGTGTAGCCTGGTGTTGGAGTTTGGTAGAGCTTGTGAAGTGGTAGTTGCGAGTTAATGTAGGTAAACGTAGTTGCGAGTTAATGTAGGTAAACGTAGTTGCGAGTTAATGTAGGTAAACGTAGTTGCGAGTTAATGTAGTTAAACGTAGTTGCGAGTTAATGTAGGTAAACGTAGTTGCGAGTTAATGTAGGTAAACGTAGTTGCGAGTTAATGTAGGTAAACGTAGTTGCGAGTTAATGTAGGTAAACGTAGTTGCGAGTTAATGTAGGTAAACGTAGTTGCGAGTTAATGTAGGTAAACGTAAATTATTGAGATATTCGAGGTAGGGCAATCCGAGCGAAATTAGTGGAAGCATAAATGAAGAATTATTGAAGGGAGTACAGTGGTTTACCTCTTGGGTTTTCATGTGGAGAAGACTAAACTTGTGGAAACTGAAATGAAATCAAGAGTGAAGGAAAGGGTGTAAAGTTTTGGTGCACTGAAGTGTGTATTGTGATGTAGTGCATTTTGTATGGAAGTAGAGGGTTGTATGAGAAAATTGTTGTCCCAACTGTGCTGAAACGGGGGAAGCGAGGGCCGAAGAGAGAGAAGGTTGAATGTCTTCGAGATGAAGTGTTTGAGAGGTATGAAGGAAGTGACTCTGAGGAGATAGGATCAATAATGACGTTATTTTGTAATGCTAACGAGAATGTGCAAAGTAGTGACGACGGAGTAGATGCTCGTGTCCTGAGTTAGCTCGGTCACGTGGTGAGAATGGATGAGGGGAGATTGTTAAAAGGGTGAGGAAAGCTGAGGAAAATGGGCGTAGGCCAAGAGGTGGTTTAGATGGATGGATGACTCAAAGCAGGTTGTGGATTGTGTTGACATTAGTGTGGAGGTAGCTAAAGAGCGTGTATGGATAGACACGGCTCTAGAAAAGTTGTGAATGAACGCGTTCTTCCGCGGCCCTAATGCGCTTTTCCGCCTACGGCGTCTCGTCAGGAAACGTGATGGGCGTGGGGTGAGAAGGGCCGGCAATTATGACACCGCAGGAATAAACAAGAGGTACCTCTCTGGCTCTGCTGATGACACGGATCTCGGGCCTCACCTCTAACCCGGTGTGTGTTGCGTTAAAAACTTAAGTTTTGTTATGTGTATGAGCACATGAGCAGAGTGTGAGGTGCATTTGCCCCCCCCCCCCCCGTCATCTGGATGATTCGACCTTGCATTTGTATCTGTACCTGAGTACCTTGCGTTGAACTTTTTATTTGTCAATAAATATCTTCATCTATCTTCACATCCATCGAGATCTGTGTGATTGGCCATCACAACATGTACTCAGCCACGTATCACAATATTCGTTAGACGATATTTGTACAAATAGTATTAGGCTTGAGTCGGTGATCATGTACCAATAGCTTCTAGACACGGAGCTCCTATTTGAATATTCAAAAATTGACAAGTGCATTTACGTCATCAAATACCATTCACGCACATGAAGATATCGTTCACCAGCTTCTAATATTGTTAAAACCCATTACAATCCTTTGAAACCAATCAAATATACCTTTTTCTCAAAAACCATTTGCTCCTATCAAACGTTTGTGCCTTATCTTATGCCTTCCAATCTTTCCGATGTTCCTCTTCAGTCAAACCAAATCAAAATGCTCATTCTCGCAGTCATTTCCATGTAATTGAGTTCACGAATGAAGCTCGCAATTCAGTACGCATTACGTTGATACACGTTTGCGAAAGATGCGTGGATGATGATGATAAAATACATATTACAATTACTTTGAAACCATCAACTCTATTCCTCATCTGAATAAAAAATATTAAATAAAAAATGAATATAACTTTTGCATGGGATAGTCCATTAAGTTTAGATTATGCCAGGGCTGGAACTTATTTGAATACGAATAATGAAGTAAATGGTTTGATTACATTTTGGAGCGTTTCATTGTAAGAGAGACACACTGAAATGACTTAATATTCAGGAAGAAATAATTGTTCTCCCCCACGGCTGCCAACCAAAATATGTAAGAAACGTGCCAGGAATTATCAGTGCATTTACACATCGGGAACCAAATCAGGAGAAGAATGGCAGTACATCCAGCGATGCGAACCATGGGATGTGACCTTGTAGATCGGTCAGTCCTGTGAAGCAGGATACAGCGTGGTCGGAGGAGAAATTTCAAGTGTGATTCACACATCATGTCAACCCACACGATCGTGATGCACACATGTCATGATACAGTACATCAGTCATGCCAACCCACACGATCGTGATGCACACATGTCACGATACAGTACATCGGTCATGTCAACCCACACGATCGTGATGCACACATGTCATGATACAGTACATCAGTCATGCCAACCCACACGATCGTGATGCACACATGTCACGATACAGTACACCTGTCATGTCAACCCACACGATCGTGATGCACACATGTCACGATACAGTACATCAGTCGTGTCAACCCACACGATCGTGATGCACACATGTCACGATACAGTACACCAGTCATGTCAACCCACACGATCGTGATGCACACATGTCAGGATACAGTACATCAGTCATGTCAACCCACACGATCGTGATGCACACATGTCACGAGACAATACATCAGCCGTGTCATAGTTTTTGAGATGCGACGTCTGCTAGATTAGAGTTTTTATACTGTGACACATATCGCGTCATTGTTTATGATCTGTGACACCTGTCCCATTATAGGTTCCGCGCTGTGACACCTATTCCGTTATAGCTTCTGAGCTGTGACACCTGTCCCGTTACAGCTTCCGAGCTGTGACACCTGTTCCGTTATAGCTTCTGAGCTGTGACACCTGTCCCGTTATAGCTTCTGAGCTGTGACACCTGTCCCGTTATAGCTTCCGAGCTGTGACACCTGTTCCGTTATAGCTTCTGAGCTGTGACACCTGTCCCGTTATAGCTTCTGAGCTGTGACACCTGTCCCGTTACAGCTTCCGAGCTGTGACACCTGTTCCGTTATAGCTTCTGAGCTGTGACACCTGTCCCGTTATAGCTTCTGAGCTGTGACACCTGTCCCGTTATAGCTTCCGAGCTGTGACACCTGTCCCGTTATAGTTTCTGAGCTGTGACACCTGTCCCGTTATAGCTTCTGAGCTGTGACACCTGTCCCGTTATAGCTTCCGAGCTGTGACACCTGTCCCGTTATAGCATCCGAGTTGTGACACCTGTCCCGTTATAGCTTCTGAGCTGTGACACCTGTAACGGCATTAGTTTCTACGCGATGATACCTGTCACATTTCAGTATCTTTGCGACGACATTGGTCTCGATAAAGTGTCTGACCTTTGACATCTACCATGTCATAGTGTCTGACCATTGACACCTACCACGTCATAGTGTCTGACCTGTGACATCTACCGCGTCATAGTGTCTGACCTTTGACACCTACCGCGTCATGGTGTCTGACCTGTGACATCTACCGCGTCATAGTGTCTGACCTGTGGCATTTACCGCGTCATGGTGTCTGACCTTTAAAACCTACCGCGTCATAGTATCTGACATGTGACATCTACCGCGTCATAGTGTCTGACCTGTGACATCTACCGCGTCATAGTATCTGACATGTGACATCTACCGCATCATAGTATCTGTCCTGTGACATCTACCGCGTCATAGTGTCTGACCGGTGACATCTACCGCGTCATAGTGTCTGACCTGTGACATCTACCGCGTCATAGTGTCTGACCTGTGACATCTACCGCGTCATAGTGTCTGACCTGTGACATCTACCGCGTCATAGTGTATGACCTGTGACATCTACCGCGTCATAGTATCTGACCTGTGACATCTACCGCGTCATAGTGTCTGACCTTTAGCATCTACCGCGTCATAGTATCTGACCTGTGACATCTACCGCGCCATAGTGTCTGACCTGTGACATCTACCGCGTCATAGTGTCTGACCTTCAACATCTACCGCGTCATAGTATCTGACCTGTGACATCTACCGCGTCATAGTGTCTGACCTGTGACATCTACCGCGTCATAGTGTCTGACCTGTGACATCTACCGCGTCATAGTGTCTGACCTGTGACATCTACCGAGTCATAGTGTCTGACCTTTGACATCTACCGCGTCATAGTATCTGACCTGTGACATCTACCGCGTCATAGTATCTGACCTGTGACATCTACCGAGTCATAGTGTCTGACCTTTGACATCTACCGCGTCATAGTATCTGACCTGTGACATCTACCGCGTCATAGTGTCTGACCTGTGACATCTACCGCGACATAGTGTCTGACCTGTGACATCTACCGCGTCATAGTGTCTGACCTGTGACATCTACCGCGTCATAGTGTCTGACCTGTAACATCTACCGCGTCATGGTGTCCGTGCTGTAGCGCCTGTCACATTATCGGTCATCCACCTGATGATAAAGTTTCATAAAACTACAATTACGGTCTCATGTGACAATGACGTCATCAATTTATCTAGCGTCCACACCATGTCGTCGTCAATCTGTCTAGCGTCCACACCCTGTCGTCGTCAATCTGTCTAGCGTCCACACCATGTCGTCGTCAATCTGTCTAGCGTCCACACCATGTCGTCGTCAATCTGTCTAGCGTCCACACCATGTCGTTGTCAATCTGTTTAGCGTCCACACTATAACGCAGTCAATTTGCCCAGCGTCCACGCCATAACGTCGTCAATCTGTCTAGCGTCCACACTGTATCACCGTTAATCCGCCTAGTATCCAAACTATGGTGTCGTCAGTCTGTCTAGCATTCACATTATAGTGTCGTCAATCTGTCTAGCATCCACACTATAGTGTCGTCAGTCTGTCTAGCATCCACACTATAGTGTCGTCAGTCTGTCTAGCATCCACACTATAGTGTCGTCAGTCTGTCTAGCATCTACACTATAGTGTCGTCAATCTGTCTAGCATCTACACTATAGTGTCGTCAGTCTGTCTAGCATCCACACTATAGTGTCGTCAGTTTGTCTAGCATCCACACTATAGTGCCGTCAGTCTGTCTAGCATCCACACTATAGTGTCATCAGTTTGTCTAGCATCCACACTATAGTGTCGTCAGTCTGTCTAGCATCCACACTATAGTGTCATCAGTTTGTCTAGCATCCACACTATAGTGTCGTCAGTCTGTCTAGCATCCACACTATAGTGTCGTCAGTTTGTCTAGCATCCAAACTGTAACGTCGTCAATCTGTCTAGCGTAGACACTATTGCGCCGGCAATCTGTCTAGCGTTCACACTATAGCGCCGTCAATCTGTCTAGCGTCCATATTCACTGCCTCTAATGCTGTAGACACCGCCAATAAGTCTATCCTCCCTGTCACTGTCTCCTACGCTGATGACACTCCACTCACGTCCTGAGGAGGCCACTCAGAACTGCAATGGCTCCTACTTGGAACTGAGGACCAGCACTTACAGTCGACGAGGTGGCACTTGAGCTTAACAAACGCGTGTTGGCCTTCAAGTGCTCGAGGAGAGAAGTGTCAAGAGGAGAACAGCAACAACTGTTTAATTGTGTATATTTTATTTCTGATATTAGCTAAATTTTGGCAGATTTAAATGACAAATTCCCCTATGGCGATACATCATAGTTTCAACCTTGTTGTTGATGGAAACGATTGTCGATGAAAGTTCGATGATGAAATGGTGAAAATTGGAATGAAAAAGATGAAAATAACAGACGTTGGTTCCACCTTAAGGTCACCACGCGCCCTTGCTGTAATCCAGCAATAACTCATCAACTAAGACAAAGCACATCTTGCTCATAGCATTAGTCAGTGTTCTGCAGGTCGCTTGGCTTCTCAACAATCAGTCGTAACTAATGGACTGGAGTGCTGGAGAGTTTCTCATTTCCAGATAAAACATAGTTTGAGAGACAACCAGGCTTTGAGGCTTTAATAATTACGACGAAAATAACATTACGAAACTAGTTTATTGCAATTAAGGTAATACTCAATAGAACACATTTCTGAAAAATTAATACACTTGCTTGCACCGATCTAACCATTACAAATCCTTAACATCAAATTGTATTAGTAGTGAAATACAGAAGTTTCTCCTTCCTCTTCATCGCTTCAGAGATATTTATCAAAGTTTCGTAGTGGTCACGTATTCCTCTTCACCATTGATGCCCAGACCACTGTGCAGTTTGTTAGTAGCAGCATCATCCGAGTCAGTCTTTTAATCTTATCCGTAGGCTGTTCGGTTCCAGAATTCCCGGCGATCAAAGCAGCAAAGATAACCGATATGTAGTGCAAATACCTTGTCATTTCTGGTGCTAAGCAACACTTCTCAGTAATTCCAGAAGGTGATGTATCTCATCATCCTTTATTCCCTTCTACAAGGGACAGCTAAAGGTAACCTTAGGTAATTGTTTCGAATTAGATAAATTACATAAAATGAGAAAGAAAAGAAAATTATAACTGTCTTTTCTTTAGGTTCCATTTTTGCTATTTACCAAACCCATTTGCGGTCGTCCTTAGCCTACGCAAACGTCGTTGCTGAAGGACCCTGCTTAGATATTCACGAGCATATTTCTTGATTTATTTCTAGCCCACTCTCCTCAAGCTCCAGTCATTGAAGCCCATTTAACTCCACACCATTACTCCGGACAACTACCGCCATCTCGACCAAGAAACGACATTTATCCCTTGCCACTTACTCAGCCCTTGCAGCTTTTCTGCTCATATTTGGCAATGAAGGCTAACCGGTGCCCGGTGAGGCTGGCTCGAATAGAGGTGGTTCCGTCCACGGCTCGACATGAGCTGGATATTGATGGTTGCTGCATCATCATGCGGAATGCGTCGTCATAAGAAAGCATTGCATAGAGCGCTTCGATGCTGAGCATGGATTTCAATGCGTATTATTGCCATCTTTCCCTTAGTCATTCCGATCCATCTCGGACGAGAGCATCGTTGAGAGCGCACGAGATTGACGGCTGCTAACTCGTCAGCCTTCGTAAGCGTGTCGGGTATAACCAGCAGATAAGCCCTTATTCGCCTGATAACGGAACATAATAACACAATAATGCCTCCCAACGATTAGCTTTGCTGTTACATCATACGGTATTTGAATGCACACTATAAGCCTGCTCCTGATAACATACGAAGCAGCTTCCTCGAACTTCTATTTTAGCTTCGTCCCTTGTAGATAAATGTGCATTATCTGTCGACTTCAGTGAGGTGTTGTTTCAATGGAGATGGTGCAGGGGCGCGCCGAGGGAGGGAGGGACCGCCACGAGTTCATGCTACCAATTTCTCAATGTAATTTGTTGTAAAAGCCAATTAAATAATGTGTAAATTATGCGTAAGCGGGCATATCAGTTTAGAATGCCCCCCCCTTCCTCGGATGACCGTCCATGACAGCCTGCTGCGTGCGCCTTCAACGGACAGATATTGCAACAAGTTTCAGTTGCCCCTACTTGGTATCCACGACAGTTGGATTCCTAGTCCGTACTATTTTAGAGCACTCATACGAGGGATGGTGAGTGAGAGCTGACCCAGTTACGATGATCAAAATTTATCACGAGACATTTAGTTGAAAACATTTATTATGTGAGTTCATTAATCACCACAACATTCTGCACTGCAAATACTGCCATGTCACGCACTACCTTTTAGTTTATATTATGTACTTCACAATAACAACATCTCTTTTTGTAATCACAAGGTTGAAGACCGTAGGTCTAAAGAGCTTTTAGGTTCATGAAATATTTCATTTGATTTACTGGTAACCACAATAAAATTTGTTACTGTTTCCGAACAAGGATTGATCTCTACAGAAAAATTGGATTAGCTGGATGTTTGCGAGTGTTTACAAGTGTAAGAAGACAACAATAGGCCTTTTGGCCCAAATTAAGTTACCTTTTGATAGTAAGAACATTAGTTCTGAAGTAGAACGTCTAAGAGAGCATCTTGTGTATTTATTTTCTGTTTGAATGGATCAAGAAAGGGAAAGTTTGCAGAAAGAAATAGCCTTTACCGATGATACTCGAAACATCTCGAATCAGCACCTGAAGAGAAAGCCACCGACCCACGATGATGATCTGAGATGGTCACAGTTTCATTCCTCGTTAAACTAATGCTGACCGGCGTCATTGCTGAACGCTGTTTTGCAACGAGCAGGTTTCGATGCCGGGCACCCTTTTTACCGTGCTAGTGCCGATGCCAGGCACTAATTTAACGTATGGGTGTCAATGCCGGACACCTTTTTTACCGTGCTAGTGCCAATGTCAGGCACTAATTTAACGTATGGGTGTCAATGCCGGACACCTTTTTACCGTGCTAGTGCCAATGCCAGGCACTAATTTAACCGTATGGGTGCCAATGCCAGACACCATTTTTTCACGAATATACTAATGAAAGTGCTGTAGATTTAGCGGCGTTTTTGGTAGAATTTGTCGAGTCGTGACTTAAACGTTTCGATTGTAACGCTGTTACCAACTTCCATTGTGAACAACTTCCATTGTGTTCCATTCTTCGACAACCGTGATACCGAGTGTGAAACGCTTGCCAACAATTTTGTTTCCATTATTCCATGTCACTCCGTTCGCATCTAAAGTGAAAAGACTTGCTTCCTGGACGTTTTCCTTACCCTTCATAATCTTCCACACTTTGATCATGTCACCTCTGATTCTACGTTTCTCTAGCGAATAAAGGTTGGGTTCGCGCAGTCTCTCTTTGTAAGATTTATTGCGCAGCGAAGACATTAGTTGGGTAGCTCTACATTGGACCATCTCTAATTTGATAATGTCTTTTCTGAGGTATGGATACCAAAATTGGACGGAATACTCAAGGTGCGGTCTAACAAATGCAGTGTATAACATGCGAATGCTATTTCTGCTCTTATACAAGATTGTGCGGTATGTCATGCATGAAATTTTAATGCCTTTTTCGGCTGCATCGTACATTGCTTGCTGCTTTTCCAGTCGTTACTAATGATGACACCTAGATCTCTCTCTTCAGTGACAAGTACCAGTTTCTTTCCGGACATTGAATATTCGTGTTCAGGATTATGGTGACCAATGTGCATAACTTTACATTTGTCGAAATTGAATTTCATTAGTCACTTTTCTCACAATTCTACCATTTTGTTCAAGTCTAATTGGATCTGATCATACTCGAGCTTGGTTTGCACTTTTCCTCCTAACTTAGTATCGTCTGCAAACTTACTAATGTTCGAGAGTACGTTGCTGTCAAGATCGTTTATGAATATTATGAAGAGAACTGGACCTAACACAGATCCTTGGGGCACGCCGCTTGTAACTGCACCCCAATTGGAGGAAGCTCCATTAAGTACGACTCGCTGCCGTATGTCCGTAAGCAAACATTTTATCCGGTTATTGAGTTCACCTCGAATACCGATGCTGTGCAACTTACTAACCAAGCGTTTGCTAGAAACTTTGTCGAAAGCCTTTTGAAGGTCAAGGTAAATGATGTCGATCGGAGATTTCGCGTCGTGAAATTCAATTATATTCTTGAAAAAAGCTGCAGGTTAGTAAGACATGAACGATTGCGTCTGAAGCCATGCCGAGAGTTACCTATTAATTGATTTAATTCTAGGAATTCTGTAATCTTATCCGTGATCAAACTTTCTATCAATTTGCCTATGACTGAGGTGAGACTAATTAGACGGTAATTTCCGGGACACTTTTTGTCCCCATTTTTTTAAAATTGGAGGGACTTTGGCCTCCTTCAATTAAGAGGGGCAGGTGTCATTTGTCAGAGATTGGGTGAAAAAGTTTGCTAGATGTTCGGCAATTTCATTCTTAGTCTCTTTCAGTATTCTGGGATGAACTTGGTCTGGTCCGGGAGATTTTGTAACTTTCAATTTTTCTATATATTTATCAACTTCGGCAGGGGAAAAGTTCACTGTGCTGAGGGCTTTGCTTTGCCTTTGCGCTATGATATCCTCAGGATTAGGATTATCCGCATTCTCTAACGTATATACAGAACAGAAAAGTTGGTTAAGCAGGACACTCATTTTAGTGTCGTCAGTTTCTAGCTCACCAATATCGTTTTCAAGAGGGTCAATTACAGATCTTGATTTTTTTTACTCGAGACATAACTTAAAAACTGTTTCGGATTAGTTTTGGCATTGGCCGCAATTTCATTTTCGTAATCTTTTTTCTTCCGTTTCTGGACCGTCTTAAAAATCCGTCTGCTGATTTTGTATTCGTTTTTTTGCAGCATCGTCGAGTGGGTTCTTTTGTTTATTCATAGGCTGATTGACTGTTGCGAGGGACTCAGCTCAAGCTAGAAGATGCACCACTTCTAGTTTTTTTTCCCGAGAGGCTAGACTGTTTGCGATGTACATTTTTCAATATCGAATTAAAACAGTTAACAGTTTGTTAGTGATGGTAAATATGAATCTGGTGATAAGAAGCATGTGCTTAAAACGGTGTTTCATTTACGGGCACGAATTCAAATAAGAAATTTGCGATATCAAACAAGTGATGGCGTGCTTATCCCAAACGCAGTATTTATACATATAAATTTGCGAAGACGGATATGAACGGTTCTAAACGGATCTAAATCGAATGCGAGTCTGTTGCGCGGTAGCGAGTTACTTCTTACGCGGGATTGAGGTGAATGCAAAGCAAAGCAATCATGACAGCTCCCGCCTGCTGATTATAAATGGTTTTACTGGACCGACTGAAAAGAGCTCCGTAGGTGCGGCAGTTTATACCGCCTCCCTCAGGCCAATAGCTTCGGGATTCACACCCCATAGTCGGTCTATCAGCACCTAAGTTCGAAATTATAGGGAGTATAGGAAAGACCCTACTAGGGGCATGCAATGGCCTACCTAAGGCTAACCGTAGAAAGTTTACCATCACAGTGCGAAGAGCTGCGCATAAGCATTCGCTACGAAGGTTGACGCAAGACTGGATGTTGTACGCTGATTTTGTGTAACTAAACAAAAACCTGTCTCCATCACGTTCTAGATGTCTCCTACGTTCTATCAGGACCTGAGTCCTTCACAACCTACGTGCCATAATGACCCGTCTCCTCCACAACCTGTATCCTCCCCTACCTGTCTCCTCCACCACCTGTCTCCTCCACCACCTGTCTCCTCCACCACCTGTCTCCTCCACCACCTGTCTCCTCCACCACCTGTCTCCTCCACCACCTGTCTCATCCACTATCTGTCTCCTCCACCACCTGTCTCCTCCAATACCTGTCTCCTCCCCCACCTGTCTCCTCCACCACCTGTCTCCTCCACCACTTGTCTCATCCACAATCTACATACCATCATGAACTGACTCCTACATGACCTGTCTCGTTCTCGACATATCATCTCCGCGAAGCGTGTTTTTCACTATCTGTCTCATCCACCTGGTCTCACTTCCACGACATGTCACCTTTGCGGCCTGTCTCCTTCAGCACCAGTCTCTTTCACAACCTGCCTCCACCACGACCTGTCTGTCTCCTCGACCACCTGTTTCCTCCACCGTTTGTCTTCCTTAAAACCTGTCTCCTATCAACTGTCTCAATCATACCCTGTCTCGATCACTGAAGATTCTATCGTAAATACCATATAAATTTAGCCATGAGGTAATTGATCCTCACCAATCAAAATTCCCAGTTCGACTCTCTTGAGACCTCATGCCCGTACGTTCTCATACTTAATGATAGTCGACACTTGGAGTGTTGTACGAAGACCTCATCATATTTAAATGCCTCTAAGTGTATGAAAGCAAACACATGTCAACTCTTATCAAGTAACGAAGTGTTTACTATTATTTGACGCCGTCAGTAAGGTGTCTCTTCGTCGATCAGTCAGCAGCGAGAGACGTCTATCACTCGGAGTGTAACGTACCGAGGCTACTGTGACGAGCAGGCACTACAGGCCTCTTATGCAGCTGCAAGTACGACCCAGTCTCTTTTCGATAGACCCACCGCTGAACTGTAGAGTATCTTAAACTGGACAGCTACTCAATGTTAATCCTACCGAAACAGATAAAAAATGAACTCCTGATCAACCAAACACCCGTTGGAAATACGTTCAGAAATGAGACAGGGAGAAAAATCTTTTTGTGCCGTTCAAGTATTCCTCTAAAGCGACCGTTGAAACTTTTGATGACCGTAGTAGCCCCACAGTACACAATAGAACAGTTATAAGTTCATCATACACCTGACAGCGTTCAACATCAACATCATCTTTTCGTCCATGCGCGCGGTGATGAAGTTACCTGTTATCAGGAATTGCTGCAAGTCTAACCGAGTTAACATAGAAGCGTTAGTTGTTCACAGTAATTGTTGAATCATTGACGTCGTCCTTGTTCTCCTAGCGCCACCTTGTCGCCGGGGGAAGAGGGGTGCTGGGGTGGAGGCCCCTGCTGTGGTCAAGACATAGTTATCTAAACAATTGACCATCACGATAAGCGGCGATAGTGTACCTGATAGCTGTTGTTGATAGCCAATAATAATACTGCCACGACGATGGTGTACTGGGACTGGCAGGGTGCGTTCCCACGTTAGGTCCCCAGGTAACCTCACTGATGAACTGATCTTATGACGCCACACTCACACACATACACACACATACACACACTCACACACATACACACACTGCCATCTCAACTACATAATTGGTACGATTTTATGCAGGGAATCTGAAAAAAATCTCTTATGACCTTCCGAGCTTTGGCCTTTGAGGATGAGCACACAGACGCCCACTCACCCACTCTGCAGTCTGCACGCACTAAATATCATGAATACCAACACCAAAAACGCAAGCCATATAGACACACGTAAGGCCACACTACACCCAACACTCACTCTATACCATCGGACCATCAAACCAGTTTACCACCCAACACTCACGTCATACCATCGGACCATCAAACCAGTTTACCACCCAACACTCACGTCATACCATCGGACCATCAAACCAGTTTACCACCCAACACTCACGTCATACCA
>SDVV010003820.1:0-20898 GCA_016164225.1 Gammarus roeselii | reverse complement strand
CTCTAGACCATATACGTGAAATTTCACCTGGGCCAGACCGGGTACACATCAACATGATCAAAAATCTCCCAGACGACGCCCGTGATCACTTACTAAAAGTGTTCAACACTCTGTACTCAAACTCATTTTTTCCCGATCAATGGTGAGAATCTACAATCATCCCAATACCCAAACCGGGAAAATTCCACGGTGACCCACAGAACTACCGCCCCATCGCTCTAACCAGCGTTCTCGGCAAGACCATGGAAAGAATGATAAATACACGCCTCGTCGACTACCTTGATATGCATGCAGGCCTGAACAGCATCCAATATGGCAGACGTAAGCGCCACTCTACGACGGACCACCTTGTAAGACTGGAATATAACATTAGACAGGCATTTGTCCGCGGAGAACACATGGTTTCCATTTTTTTCGACGTGAAAAAAGCATACGATACTACCTGGAAATATGGCATCATGAAGGATCTCCACCGCAAAGGGCTGAGAGGCCACTTACCATGTTAAATCCACCCATTCTTGCAAAATCGCACCTTCAGGGTTAAGGTCGGCGACACCTTATCACCATCCTATCAGCAAGAAATGGGCGTCCCCCAAGGAAGCGTCCTCAATGTCCCTCTTTTCATACTCAAGATCGACCAGATAGCAGGCATTCTCCCGCGCGACGGAAGATTGCTTACATCACACAACGTAGACGACTTTCAAATAAGCCACAGGCACCCTAGCCTCTTAACAATTCAACAGGAACTCCAGAAATGTCTAAACCTAGTCGGAAACTGGGCCTCCCTAAACGGATTCAGATTCTCACTCCCCAAAACGAAAGCATGCACTTCACTCTCGTGCCCGGCTTACACCTAAAACCAGCCCTAAACCTAAACAACACCCCGCAAGTATACGAAAAATCAATAAAATTCCTCGCTCTTGTGTGGGACCCTAAACTCACATGGCGACCTCATATTGCAGCCCTGGAGACCCGCTGCAAAAAAAGCAACCGGACTAATCCTCTCTGTAACATCCTTGAAATTCGGAGCCGATATGGACACCGGCATGACGTTATTCAGAACATTAATACGCTCACGCATTGACTACGGAGCTATTGTTTACGGTTCAGCAGCCAAAACCACTCTAAAACCTCTCTCAATCATAGTTAATAACACCCTGCGCATCACAACCGGTGCGTTCCGTTCCACACCCATCGAATCCCTGAACGTGCTTGCTAACGAGCTTCCTCTTCCGCTACGGAGAGACAAACTCTCACTGCAGTACTATTTCAAGACAAGGAGCTACATCAATAGCCCAGCACTCAGTGATGTCACCAACATCCATGATAAACGCCTCTTTGCGGCTGAAAAGAACATATGCCCACCCATTTCTCTACGCGTGGATAACATATACTGACCTCGCTGAACATCAGACTCAAAGCAATCAAGCCTTCATTTTCCTATCGAATTCTTCAAATCAACACACCAACGTGGATGATCAGCCCACCACTGGTCAACCTAGATCTGCAGACGTACCCCAAAGCAACAACCCCAACCTACACATACCGCCGAGAATTCTTACGACTACTCGATGAACAGTACCCTGAGCACCGCCATATATACACTGACTGCTCAAAAACACCGGACGGAATGGGAGCCGCCGCCATAGGCGAAGGGACCTCTCGTTCGGCCACCCTACCCCACGAGGCCTCTATATTTTCTACAGAGCTACACGCACTCGAACTGGCCATCTCCATTACAAAAAGCGACCGCCACTCTAAAACTGTTATATTTTCAGATATTCTATTGTTCTCACGCAGCTGAAAACTCTGCAGTTTGATCACCCTGCCCTTAGAAAAATGCAACACGACCTATTCACAATGTCAGAGGCGAGCCAGGCGGTCGAGTTCTGCTGGATCCCTGGACACGTAGGAATAAGAGGAAACGAACGCGCAGGTTTCCTCGCTAAACGGATGTCTACCCAGCAGGAACAATTCATCTCTATACCTTACCGGGACTGGTTCCCAGTCATCGGCTCACGCATAACAACAAGATGGAACGACTCTTGGCAACAAAGTAAACAAAAGATGCTTGCAGTTAAACCATCCGTGGGAGAATAGGACACCAAGTGTTCATCAACCGTCTATGCACGGGACACATGTGGATAACTACAACCACATAACGGACGTAGACATGGGACCGAACGCACCACCATGCCCCTGTTGCCACCAAGTGGCAATAAGCGCGAAGCACTTGCTAGTAGATTGTGATGCACTCGCGGCAGCCCGACGAGCCTTCTTGAGCCCCTCGTACAACCTACAACGCCTGCTCACAGAAACTGAACACCGGAAAAAACTGATCGCCTATGGAAAACACACAGGACTCTACGAGGTAGTGTAGTGGTAGCGAGGTCTGAATCCTCTCCGATCCCGAACTCTCTGTCCTCCCTGCTCAGTAATTGAACATTTTTACTTTGACTTCGTGCACAAAGCTGTGCAGAATCACCGGACCGTCGTGCTACGAGAAGAAGCCCTCAGTGAATACACGTTGGAGCTCCGGCGGAGAACGGAGGAAGCTTCTACCACTCCTCTACACAAGACCATCTGCGACTGCAATAAACCTGCTCTTCATATTTTTTTTAGGTTGAACTCGCTTGAAATCCGTTGTTCAGTACGATTCGTATGTACTAGGCCTACTCTGTACCCGCGCTGGAGTTACTCTTTTAGAACTGTTAAATTTAATTTACATGTCAAACTTTCTTTGTAGCCGCATCAAATTTGCGTGGTGCCTATGTCAAATTTACTGTGTTACTGAGTTACTGTGTTACTGTGTTACTGTGTTACTTTGTTACTTTGTTACTTATTTAGACCAACTCCAAATATGTTTAAACCTGCTGTGACTGCGTTTAAACTGCTCCGAATCTAAGTTTAACCTACTCTTAATCTACGCGTCACCTACTTCACAACTCTTCGACCGCCCTACGGGGGCGTCTGCATTAACTTCGCGTTGGGACTCCGGTGGAACATGGAAGCAAATAATAATAATTATAATAATAATGATTAACAGGCCTACACTGCTTCTCGGGCAGTGTGAAAGAATTAAGCTTTACGGTAATGTCTGGGTAGACATTGTAAAATATTTAACTGCTAGCGGAGGCTGATTATAACACCCCCTTCCTTTATTGATGGAAATTGTCCCCACTTTCATGACGCTGTACTGGCAAATTGACGTAGTACTCCTTCGACGAGTCGTTTGCTCGACCCGGGGGAAATTCAATGTGGGAAGGCAGGCTGCGTGGAGTTTTTTAGGCATGACTGAGTATTATGAAATACATTGTATTAGACTATTGGTTGTGTTATTTTAATGCAATCTTTATGTCGAGAAAAAACAATTCTCTGAGCGTGCGATTACATGCAACATACAGGGTTTATGGCATGTATCGTACGGTTCGACCAGTTGTGGAAAAAACTCGATCCAAGTGTTTGGCGACATGATTGCATAAGTGATATTACTGAGATTGCTGAATGCAAATTTTTATTGAACATTGATATTTTGCTCAAGGCGTACAATCATGTTGCTGGACAATTTTCTAGGCCGATCTTTACAACGTTTTGCCTGTTTAACAGGGGGCCACGGAAAGATGTGTTAGAGACTGTCTACTAGTTTCATTGTATTATTTTGCTCATTTCAGCGTATGTTGGTTCAAGGTACCGTTGAACTAACATATGCAAAAAGGGAACATAGCATATGAACTAATTACACAATTCGGGAGACATGACTAATAGACTAATGGCCGTACACATTGTTATGGACATAGTAAATGTCACACGCAGGTGACAGGTTGTACCTCACACATCTTAATAATTACATATTTTCACCTCTACAATTAATCTATTAGATAAACTGAACTTGGACACGCATCATTCTAATATTTACGTCGGACACACTGCATTTCACGTTTGATCAAAAGACAATCATTCAAATTATGGCCCTGATGTGTTATGTTATGTTTATTTTTTGCTTACGCAAGTTGAACGCATGTGTTGCGGGTATTTTAGTAAGCTGGGTCAGTATATTGGGGTTAACGTTT
The DNA here is from genome assembly GCA_016164225.1 of Gammarus roeselii. Lineage (NCBI taxonomy): Eukaryota > Metazoa > Arthropoda > Malacostraca > Amphipoda > Gammaridae > Gammarus > Gammarus roeselii. Next base: position 16,828 of record SDVV010003820.1, on the reverse strand, counting down.
AGAAATTCATAATGCCCGGTTTACTCTCGTATTCCCACGCCATGTCCCCCGGAGGTTGAAGTGGGCTGCCGTTCGCCTATTTTTCAAAGCATTTGTCCGAACAGCGACCACGACAAGCTAGACTGTTGGTAGGTCAGTAATTACCTCCCAAGAAAAGGATTGCTTGCTGTTTTTTTTTTAATATGAAAAAACTAAGACTGTTCACCCTTATATTTTCTGCGTCTGACCGGAGTCAGTGATTGTCGCTTAGGAACGACTTGCTATCGTCTCCCCTTATATACCGAGTCATCGCATGATTTGTTTTGTCATTGGTTTGAGTGTGGTTGGTGACGGTTTGTTCATTCATTCCTCTGTTCTCGCGTTCCCTCGTTTTCCACTCACATATCACATCGGTCCAACTTGCACATCACTTGCCTTTGCATCTAACTCATCACACGACGGACGTTTCTTAAAATTACGGACAGTGGTGTTCCCACTTGAAAAATACTATCATGACAGTTGGACTATAATTTCCTGAAATTGAATGCCGCACTCCTAGCGCTGACCTGAATGCTACATGACAATTTATAGACAACACATGGAATCGACCTGACACGAGATAATATTGAAATTTTAAAAGTACATCGTGTGTTAACACATGTCACCTGACCAATTAGTCATAGAAATTTGTTACTGCTGAACATAGAAATTTGAAACCGAAACCCATGACACTGTATGGACTTTACCACCGAACGGGACGATCAAATAATTTTTGGGTGAGTGACAATATCGGGTTATTTTTACATATATCGAGCTCTACCGCGCGTCCACATCTCATTTGAATTTCTGTAAATGATATGTGTTAGGCGTTTTTCAACCAGTGATCATATTTTCAGTAATCGACTAAATCTAAATTTGGATCACGAGCTGTCTACGTTCAATGAATTAACACAAAAATTGCTTATATACTACAAAAGAGAACTTATATACTACACCGGTGAACTACGAGCTATCTAATATATTATCTACCTGAATATATTTTCTGGGTTTTGTTTTTCAAATCCATGTTCTGACATTTTTCCATTTCTGTGCATTTCAGATTCACTTTCTACCACCGCGACCCATTTTTAAAATTATTTACATGACTACAATTCCGAGGAATAGAGCTGGAACAACAGGTCGAATAATTTACGTGCACCTTTTTAAATTCACTTCAAAACTAATTTTGGACTCATTTGCTGATGAATTCGAGAGCAGATATATTGAAAAGTTGTTGGGGAAACTGTAATTGCTTTTATTTTTACGAACTCTATAATTTCACTTCATACGGGAGAACGACCTATCGTTGTATATTACTTGATTTGATGGGCTTCTTGTTTCACTGCTTAGGTTTTTTAAATTACTTACAGTTTTTTGTTTTTTCTCAAGATGTTAAGTGGCATTTCGAAGGAGCCTCATGATTATCAATGCGTCAGGGGGAATCCTGTCAGTCAGCTGTTCGTGAATGTTGATTAATTTTCCTTCCGTCATGGCCGAGGGAGTCCGTCCATGGATGCGGCTGTTCTTTCGGCATGACGGAACTGACAGACTGCCGTGCTGGCAGATAAAAGGTCTGGTGCTGAGAGTTCCGTGCTGGCAGCGTAGGGAGGTAGCCGTCACGTTCCTCTCTGGTCAACCCTTCGCGACCGCCCGCTGTGTCGGTCTCCTCCCGTTCTTCCCGCATTGTTGCCTATGCTTTTTTTGGTAGCATGGGCACGAGAAGCGCGGCAAGGGTCGAGTGTCTCAATGAATGGAAGCGTGTGTAATGGGACTTAGAGCATTTTGTATTAAAGTGATTTTAATTTGTTTTAAAGAAGTGATTAATTTAATTTCAGTTTGCTTTAATACCCCGCACCGCTGTTACCAGTGTTATATAATGTTTATTTTACGGCTGTTAGAATCCGTTAAAAATGTGCGAAAGTTCCATATGATAACAAGTAATTTTATAATATTATTTTGAATTAAAACAAAGTAACAGGTCAACAAGTTAACTCTCAATCGAGCACGATCAATGATTGTGATAAAACAGACACAACGGAACAAAAGTGTAAATGGACAGCACAAATAAGAAGTGTAGCTGAATCGTCGAGTTTTACAGGATGCCCCAAATGGCACTACGCTTGTCAACGTCTCCTGGTCATGTAATCCCGCATGGGGACCACCTGCTTTTCTAGACAAACTTTGGAGGGGAATCGAAAAATATTCAAGGCAAGGGTTTTCATCGTGTAATTCAAGCTAGGGTTGACAGGCCTAAGGCCTACACTATTTGTCGGGCAGACACAAACTCAGTCTTTATTGGGATGTTTGGTTAGACATTGTGTCAAATATATGTGCTAGCGGAGGCTGATCATAACGAACCTACTTGTAAAAATAAACAAGACGTGGGAGGTAGCGATCAACGCCCATACAAATATCCAACGAAAAAAAATAACATGACATGAAACCGATTCATAATACCAAACGTGTTACAAATATAGTGAAGATATCCAATTGAGAATCACAAACTGCCAATGAGAATCACAAACTGCCAATGATGACCATTATTTCCCACGGCATGCTCAGACAAGACCAGTATCCTTTATCAACAGCGAACACGAACAATAACTTCGAACATTACAGTCTACATATACCCCTATACGTTTCAAAACATATACCAACCTTATACATATGACCATCACTAAACATACGCTAACCGTCTGCCCGATAAAATATATGTATACTATGATCCTCACAATATGTAACGAAGAATCTATCACTTCAATCCATCGGAAAATAAATTATGATAACAAATGTACAAAAAAAAGGTAAGAGCAATAAATGACTGTCTACCTCTACCCCCTACCCCTTCAAAAAATTGGAGTATGAGGGTATCCCTACCAATGATATGACGACTCGAACCTGTTGATGCGTTGGATCATGGAGAGAAACTACCTAACTCTTATGCTATAATATTCATATAAATAGTGTATACATTTAAAATATATACTTACAAAAACATCCTCTATATCCAACCATCAGGCAGGTATCATCATGGCGCTAGCCAGCCGAGCGGCTCAATTATACTCTATCCATAAATTGATAGCAATGTGAAGACACATACCTTGTAACAATTCAAATCTTCTATAGCTAGAGTTGTAATGTAATTTTAATTTCAACACTGTTCATGTTGTTGGGGGAAGGAAGCGTGGCATTTGAAGTCGGGTCATGACGTCGGCAATGAGATGGAAGCATTGAGGGCGCCTTGTGCGGGATTGGGCGATTCTTTTAAAAAAGCGAGAATAAGCACGTCGAAGTTAGCTAGGGAGGCAGAACCAGAGAGTACGCGGTAGGAGACGGTCGACGAGCTGGAGTGGTGCGGCCAGGGGCAGACAAGTGTCAGTCTGCGGGGCATCATCCTCAACAGGGAAACAATGACCCCACACATCCAACGTCGGGCCGATCGTCGCAGGTGTCAGTCTGCGGGGGCATCATCTTGAAGTGGAAAGCAGTAACCTCACACAACCAACGTCTGACACACTGTTGGCAGTCGCAGGGCATCGTCTTCAAGAGGGGGAGCAGTGACATCACACATCCGAGGTCTGACTTATCGTTGGTAGTCACAAGTGTCAATCTGCGAGGGCATAATCTTCAATAGGGGGAGGGTAAGTGACTGTAGCCGTGGTGATTCGTCAGTTAACCGCCCTAGATCGTGGTAATTCTTCATGTTAGTCGTAGTGCATCGCTGAGACCTTCGTGAGGCAGTTGTATGGGTACCTTCGGTATTGTGTAGCTAGCTCATCACGGTGTTAACTAGTTCCAAACAGGGCTACTCAGGACTGGATTCGCAGGTGAATACCGTCGGGTGCTGCACCCCTTTATCTCGATATAAGGGGTAAGATTTTTTTGGTGATTGTGTAACACCGGTGCAGTGTTGTGTGGATAACCCAACAATTTCCATAGGTGCTTAATTGGTTTCAGAATATAACATAACTGTGTTCAATTAGTTGCTAGACATATTATAAACCATTGTGACGATTTATTATCCATGCAATCAATTCAATAATAAACCTATATGTCTTTCCTGTCTCCTGTATTCGCCTTGACCCTCCTCCACTATCACTATCCCCATCCCTATATTCTTCAATCATCTTCAATTTACGTTTCCTTACTGAGTAACCACGGTAATAATCGAACAGAACGTATGATATGCATACAACATTAAAATGATACAACAACCAACCAAATTGCTGGAAATGAGGCCCAAATCAAATCAAACCAACCAAATTATATCTTAACTGGTTATTCTCATGATTGCCATTTCTTATATAGACGATGTGACAACCACCAATGTTTTGGAACATGCATAGTGGTGGTTGTCGATGTGACAACCACCACTGATTTGGAGCACGCTAGTCAGTCGCCCCCCAAACCTAACTCTCGTGATCGAGACAAAACTAGTTGAACCTGCTGCATCCGGTTGACTAGGTCCGTAGGAGTAAACATGCATAACACATAACATCCCCAAATCCAGTTACCGGGTTACCACCAACCAGCTGACAGCCACTAGCTTCCGAGCGAGTCAATTATACCTAACCTATGATTAGATAACAATATAAACATATAATATATACACAAAGTACATCTTGTGATTAAACAAAATCTAAATATATAGTTTAAACTTAGAAAACTTATAAAAATACCAAATCCATCTACCAGCTCTAGCTGTCCGCTGTCAGCCGAGCGGGGCCAACTGTCTAACTATTTAAGCATACTATTCCTGTAAATATTAAACAAATACAAAATATTCACTCTAATAATTCCCAAATCCAACCACCCGCCGGGCATTCTCGCACTACTACCCCGTTGACGAGAGTTTGTGTCGGTATGTTAATTTCGGTCCAATGGGGCAGAAATCATAAGAAAATCTCATTGATACTTCATTCGTTTAAATTGTTGATTTGGAAAGACGTGAATAGTGTGAGAAATGGGGAGACTAGAAAGACGGAGGTGGTTAAAAATTTAGACGGCCAGTTGCTGTTGGAAAGTGGTGATTTACGGAAGAGGTGGGCCGAGTATTTTGATGAGTTGTTGAATGACGAGGATGACAGAGAGGCTGTCATTGTTGCTTGGGTGGTGGTGCATGGATGCCAGTTTGGGAGACTTGTTGCAGACATTACTAGGGAAGAGGTGCAGGAGGCGGTAGAGGGGATGGAAGCAGAGAAAGCCCATGGTTTGGATGGCGTTGCGACTGACTGCCTGAAAAGAGGTGGAGTAACGATTGTCGAAAGGCTGGTTCAGCTACTAAATCAGTTTTTGTGTCGAGCGGGGTGCCGTTTGAGTGACCCAGCGCTTGCATTGTTCCGTTATAGATATAAATGAATACTGTAACTCAGGAGGTATCAGTTCGTAATGTATTTTTGTTAAGTTGTAGAAGAGAGTGCTGATCAAAGGGATTAGAGACTGTACGGACTGTACCGATCAAATTTTTGCGATAAGAATGAGAAATAATGGGTTCTGGGTCTTCATGGATTTGGAAAAGGCCTACGTGGAAAATATTGCGTTTGTATGGAGTCGGCGAAAATATTTTGAAAGCGGTTCAGAGTTTCCATGTTGTTAGCAGAGCATGTGTCAGAGTAAGGAACAAGGTGAGTGATTGGGGTATAGTGAAATTGGGCATGAGACAATGCTGCGTGATGTCTCGATGGCTGTTCAATCTCTACATGGATGGAGGGATCAGAGAGATAAACGCAAGTGTAATGGTCCTAGCTTTGAGCAGTTGAGATCAAATGAGCGCAGTTGACAGTTGAGCCAGTTAGCGTTTGCGGAGGATACGGCGCTGGTGGCGCATTTAGAGGAGAAGCTGTGTAGGCTAGTGTCGGAGTTTGGTAGAGTGTGTGAGTGGAAGAAGCTCCGAGTGAGCGTGGGTAAAAGTAATGAGATGCTCGAGGAATATCGATGCGAGCATGAACTAGTGTCATCCAGTATGAAGAGTTGATGGAGGACGTTCACTCTTTCAAGTATCTTGGCTCCCATTTGGAGAAGTCTGAACTAGTTTAAACTGAAGTGAAGTTGCGAGTGAAGTAAGGGTGTAAGTGTTGGGTGCACTGGAGCCTGTCATGAGCTGTTTGACGTTGGGGTGGAAGCAAAGATAGGGTTGTTTGAGAGTGGAGTTGTCCCAACTGTGCTCTACGAGGCTGAGACTTGGGGTTAAGAGCAGCAGACAGAAAAAGGTTGAATGTTTTTGATATAAAATGTGTAAGGGTCATGGCTGAAGTGAACCTGAGAGACAGGATCAATAACGACGTTGTTCGAATTAGAATGGTGATGCTGAAGAAGTTAGAGGTTCGGGCTCCCTGTGCCCGAACCACTCAGAGTAATGAGACAGTTCAGGCACATGGTGAGGATGGATGAAGGGAGGTTGGTGAAAAGGGCGATGAAGGTGCATGTGAGTGGACGTAGGCATAGACTTTAATGCGGAGGTAGCGAGCGAGCATGCAAAGGATAGTCGTGAGTGGTGAATGGATATTTTTTGTTGCAGCTACATCAATAGCCCAGCACTCAGTGATGTTACCAACACCCATGATAAACGCCTCGTTGTGACTAAAAAGAACATATGATCACCCTTTTCTCTACGCGTGGTAACTTACTGACCTCGCTGAACATCACACGCAAAGCAATCAAGCCTTCATTCTCCTATCGAATTCTTCAAATCAACACACCAACGTGGATGATCAGCCCACCCCTGGTCAACTTGGACCTGCAGACGTACCCCAAAGCAACAACCCCAACCAACACATACCGCCGAGAATTCTTACGACTACTCGATGAACAGTACTCGGAGCACCGCCATACATACACTGACGGCTCAAAAACACCGGACGGAGTGGGAGCCGCCGCCATAGGCGAAGGGACCTCTCGTTCGGCCACCCTACCCCACGAGGCCTCTCTATTTTCTGCAGAGCTACACGCACTCGAACTGGCCATCTCCATTACAAAAAGCGACCACCACCCTAAAGCTGTTATATTTTCAGATAGTCTAAGTGTTCTCACCCAGCTGAAAACTCTGCACTTTGATCACCCTGCCCTTAGAAAAATGCAACACGACCTATTCACTATGTCCGAGGCGAGCCAGGGGGTCGAGTTCTGCTGGATCCCTGGACACGCAGGAATAAGAGGAAACGAACGCGCAGATTTCCTCGCTAAACGGATGTCTACCCAGCAGGAACAATTCATCTCTATACATTACCGGGACTGGTTTCCAATCATCAACTCGCGCATAACAATACGATGGAACGACTCTTGGCAACAAAGTGGACAAAAGATGCTTGCAATTAAACCATCCGTGGGAGAGTGGGACACCAGGTTTTCTAATAGGAGAGACCAAGTGTTCATCAACCGTCTATGCACGGGACACGCGTGGATAACTCACCACCACCTAATGGACGTAGACATAGGACCGAACGCACCACCATGCCCCTGTTGCCACCAAATAGCAATAAGCGTGAAACACTTGCTAGTACATTGCGATGCACTCGCAGCAGCCCGACGAGCCTTCTTGAGCCCCCCGTGCAACCTACAACGCCTGCTCACAGAAACGGAACACCGGAAAAAACTGATCGCTTTTGGAAAACACACAGGCCTCTACGAGGTAGTGTAGAGGTAGCGAGATCTGAATCATCTCCGATCCCGAACTCTCAGCCCTCCCTGCGCACTAATTGAAAATTTTACTTTGACTTCATGCACTAAGCTGTGCAGAATCACCGGACCGTCGTGCCACGTGAAGAAGCCCTCAGTGACTACACGTTGGAGCTCCGGCGGAGAATGGAGGGAGCCGCTACCACTCCGCTACACAAGACCAACTGCGACTGCAATCAACCTGCTCTTCATATTTTTTTAGGTTAAACTCGCTAGATATCCGTTATTTAGCACGATTTGTATGTACTAGGCTTACTCTGTACCCGCGCTAGAGTTACTCTTTTAAAACCGTTAAATTTAATTCCCATGTCAGATTTTCTTTGTAGCCGCATCAAATTTGCTTGGTGCCTATGTCAAATTTACTTTGTTACTTTGTTATTTGATACTTTGTTACTCTGTTACTTTAACTCCAACTGTGATTAAACCTGCTGCGACTGAGTTTAAACTGCTCCGAATCTAAATTTAACCTACTCTTAATTTACGCGACACCTACTTCACAACTCTTCGACCGCCCTACGGGGGAGTCTGCATTAACTTCGCGTTGGGACTCCGGTGGAACATAGAAGCAAATAATAAATAAATAAATATTTTTTGTCGCAGCCCCGATTTGCTTTCACTCCCATGGCATCTCGTTGTGATACGGGAGGTCATGGGTGAGGATGGGGCTGGTCACCATGACGCGGCAGAAGTAAACCAGTCACACCGTCGGGCCCTGCGGCTGACACTGAACTAGGATCAGAGTGTGTGTGGCGGGGTCTTCCCCAGGACCCTTTGGCGCAGAAGGGCCAAGTTGTGTGTGTGTGAGTGCGTGAGAGGAGTGTGAGGTACGCCATGCCACCTCATTGATTGCTTTGTGATCAGCTATAGCTGGACACATTCGAATGTTGTTCTACGAACACTCTCATTATCTCTCAAAGCTCGAATGATCGCATCGCACCAAATCGTGCTGACGTTTCCAATTTCTGAGCTCAGGACCTCCTTCTGTAAAATGTATGTCAGGGGCTTCATGTGGTCGCACTTCTCAACAATATATCAAGAGAACAAAATCTGAAAAAGTCCTGATTCGATTATTTTATAACATTTTATTGTTAATTGAGTTAAAAATCTTCTAACAATGCTTCATCGTTGTGCTAGTTCAATCGATTGAACTAGCAAATGACGAGTATGAGTCAATTTATATTTCTGATCTACAAAGATGGTTAAATCATGAATACCAGAAGCTTGATTCATAATTGAGTGATTACAACAGAAATCGGTACATCTATAAAGAACATAGAGCAAAGGGGTTGAGCTGTTCTGATAAATCCTATACCGATATGACGAGTTGACAGCTTCAGGTGAGGAAAAAATATTCGTCATTGATAAAGAACCCACAGACTGTCACCGGTACCAAGGATCAAGATAACACAAGAGAGCTAGGTCGGAGTCATTATTTTTGTTTCGCGAAGGTGCTCACATCGAATTTTTGGTGTGAAAAGGTTATGATTTCGTAAAATGATATCCCATGTATATATATGTATGTATAATAAGGTCAAAATATATTATTAATAAAAAATAATATATCTAATAAATCTTTATTTGCAATATCCCAAATTTTACTCGATTGAACTAGCATTGAAATGCACTAAAACTTTTCTTGCCTTACGTTAAAAATGTGATAGATATTAAGCTAATTGAAGTTGTACACAGCTCTCTCAGCAATCGTAGATAAATATATCTCATTAGGTGAAGGGTAGCCAAACCATAAATGCTCTTGGACCCCCGCCATCCAGTAAATTGTCTTCTAAATTATAAAGTATACATTTTGCAAGGGATCAATTACGAAAAATTCCATAAAGATGCATAATGGACACGCACCTCTTAGACATACATTCCTCCAAAATATCTGACAGTTAACTATGAGTTCATGAGAATAACGCTATTTTTAACTATTATACCATTCAAATCTATAACAAATATCTAGACCCATCTGATGCTATGTCTCTAGCAGAAAAAAAAACTCCAAGCCCAATGTGTCATAACAATGAAGTCTACAGTGCTTCACTAGGTCACTTCTCAGCAATCCACCACTAATAAATAACAAATTTAGAGGTAACACCCAGTCATGGTACGATGCCAAAGACGTATTATGCATCTGTTTAATTCGCCGTCTCTGAACAACATCGAACAAAGTCACATCCTGGAAATAACCAAAAACTAGACACATGTACAGTGGTCAGGAATGAGTCTCAGAGAGTGTGTGGCCATAAAAGATGGGCTTCTGATCACTAACAGAATAAGTACACCACAACAACGATGAGCAGCTTGTTGCGAAACGTCACAAGCAAAACCCATGGAGCTTAAGATCGACATCGACAATGCCATACATAATTCACGTTGAACATGGATGACGTCCAAAATGACAGCCAAAGAGTGTAAATCATCTCTACACTGGGACCCCTCCATCCAGTAAATTATCAGCTAACTGTTAAACAACATATTTGCTAGGGATCAATGACGAAATTCCACAAAGATGCAGTACAGACACACCTCTTAAACATATATTCCTATGACTTTCGTGGAAAAAAAAACAGAACATCAACAACAAATATATAAATAGCTAAATAAGATTCTCTACTCTGCTGTAACCGACAAAAAAATTGTAGGACAATGGGAATCCGTCCTAGTAAATCAGTTTACTTAGACAAACAGACAAACATAACCAGGTTTTTGCCAAGGGGACTCTCTAACTCCTCCTAAATGTTGAAGAATGGTCGTACAATAAATATACAATACCCTAACAGCAAGACCAAGTTTGCAACAAATCGTCTGTTCTATATCTTTAATAACCACGTCAAATATTGTATCAGGATGAAAGAAGATATATAAATCACTATAAATGAACCAAATGTAACTAAATTAGACGTGAACTCATGTTCTATATTGTAGATACAAACGTAATATATTCTGATATTGTACAAAAAAAAAACAGATTGCATTGAAGATGGGAATTCAACAGAGAACATACAAAACTGAAAGACCTATACTAAAACTCACGAGTTGTAACAAAGCAAGAAGATTAATTCTCTATCATATCCAAAACATACATTAAACCCGGGATGAAGGAGAATGAACTAGCATGTAACCAAACAATCAAGAAATGTGTATAAGATACCAAGACATACGAGCGAGACAACTGAAACCAAAAGTAAATACGGTATAGTACATACAAAATCTAATGAAATTAGCCTCAACTTCAGTCCAAAACAGGGTTGAATTAACATCTCTTTAAATAAAGTGACCATGGCTTAATCGTAATAGAATTTCATATATACATATAAAAAATACCCAATAATGCAACAACCTAGCAATTATGCCTGAAATAGCTTGCTACATGGATGCTTCAAGCCTTAAATACCCTAAAATGCCTAGAGCTGTTTGAGTTAACTGATCGAAATTCCGAAACAATACAAATTCAACTTGAATCAGTCGATCATTACTAAGTATACATAACATAGTATTTTAACTTACACTAAATCAATATCGTTCAGGTATTTTTGCGATTGGAAAACCGCGTCAATGGAACACTGATATAACTGTTTCAAAACTGGGTAATGCAATATGGGGTAGATAGATTCTCGACCGTAGGTGCTGCATCATCCCACAATACATACCTAAACTCGCATATAATCAGACAAATAAACCATACTTTTCCTATAGATAATATATACATATGAAATAAATAGATGGGAAACACAGAACCTTGCCTGCAATCCTACCCTCAGGCTGGTACAAACAGGGCCGTTCGCACACTAAGGCTGCAAATTGAGTTCCAAGACATTTCTACCACACTAATCCAACAAAAGAATATACTGTATAGTGATAAATGAACAAAACATACAAAAATATCCCAAGCCCCCACCGCTACGAAGCCACCAATCTAGCGTCAAATGAGATAAATATACTCTCAAGTGATTCTCCTCTTGGAATGATTCAGTCATCCTGTAAATATTGTATCTATTTTCCTTCATCGGATATCTCACAGCATAGAAAAAAACGAATGGAGGAGATACTGAAGAAGTAAGTAAAGCTTAGCGCAGGGTACTGATTAAAACAATCGGATAAAAATAACAATATACTAATTGAATCTATGCCAGATATAAAATGGATCAACAGCGAGCAACGTAGAAAATGATATCGAGGTTGAAAATTCATCATGAAGGTGTCCGGAAAGTGAAGCTTTTCAATATAGAATAATGCATATAAATTATTATCAATGAAAAAATCCTATAAATGTATGTTTATCAACACCCCAAACAACATTCAGAGGACATAGCAGTGAACGTGCACTATGTAAGCAACGAAGTTGCAATATCCCCACAAGCATTGAAATGATAGTAACCTTATGTAAATATATAACCCGTTTCCAACATTCCGGCTGGCCGCTTCTTCCGCGTGAAGCCAGTTCCGGTACCCTCCGCTCCCCGCCCCCCTTCCGGTCTCCCTCTCCTCCCCCCCTCCGTTAGCTGACTCGGGCACCAAACCAGTTCCGGGACCCTCCGCTCCCGTCCCCCGTACGCTCGGTGAGTCAAGGTTTTCGCACCTATATCTACTACTATTGAATTCAGCATTGCATAGATTGGAGGCACATTGAATCCACCACTGCATAGATTGGAGCTACATTGAATCCATCATTGAATAAATTGGAGGCACATTGAATCCAACATTGAACAGGTTAGCGGCCAATTGAATCCAGCATTGCATAGATTGGAGGCACATTGAATCCAACATTGAATAGATTGGAGGCACATTGAATCCAACATTGAACAGGTTGGAGACACATTGAATCCAGCATTGCATTGATTGGAGGCACATTGATTCCAGCATTGCATAGATTGGAGGCACATTGAATCCAACAACATTGAGCGGATTGGAGGCACATTGAATCCAACCTTGAACAGGTTAGCTGCACATTGAATCCAGCATTGCATAGATTGGAGGCACGTTGAATCCAGCATTGCATAGATTGGATGCACATATAATCCAACATTGAACCGGTTGGAGGAACATTGCATCCAGCATTGCATGGATTGAAGACACAAAGAATTCAGCAATGCATAGATTGGAGGCACATTGAATCCATCATTGAATAGATTGGAGGCACATTGAATCCAACGTTGAACAGGTTGGCGGCCTATTGAATCCAGCATTGCATAGATTGGAGGCCCATTGAATAGATTGGAATTACATTGAATCCAACATTGAACAGGTTGGAGGCACATTGAATCCAGCATTGAATAGATTGGATACACATTGAATCCAGCGTTGTATAGATTGGAAGCACATTGAATCCATCATTGCATAGATTGGAGGCACATTGAATCCAACATTGAACAGGTTGGAAGCCCATTGAATTCAGCAGTGCATAGATTGGAGGCACATTGAATCAAACATTGAATAGATTTGAGGCACATTGAATGCAGGATTGCATAGATTGGAGGCACATTGAATCCAACGATGAATAGATTGGAGGCACATTGAATCCAGCATTGCATAAATTGAAGGCACATTGAAGCAACATTGAACAGGCTGGAGGCACATTGAATCCATCATTGCATGTACTGGAGGCACATTGAATCCAACATTGAATAAATTGGAGGCACATTGAATCCAGCATTGCATCGATTGGAGGCACATTGAATCCATTAGTGAATAGATTGGAGGCACATTGAATCCAGCATTGCAAAGATTGGAGGCACATTGAATCCAACATTGAATGGATTGGAGGCCCATTGAATCCAACATTGAATAGATTGGAGGCACATTGAATCCAACACTGAATAGATTGGAGGCACATTAAATCCACCATTGCATTGATTGGTGGCACATTGAATCCAGCATTGAATAGATTGTAGGCACATTGAATCCAACATTGAATATTTTTGAGGCACATTGAATCTAATATTGAATAGATTGAAGGCATATTGAATCCGACATTGAATAGATTGGAGGCACATTGAATACGTCATTGAATAGATTGGAGGCACATTGAATACAACATTGAATAGATTAGAGGCACATTGAATACGATATTTAATTGATTGGAAACACATTGAATAGGACATAGAATAGATTGGAGGAACATTGAATATGACCTTGAATAGATTGAAGGCACATTGCATACGACATTGAATATATTGCAGGCACATTGAATCCAATATTGAATTCATTGCAGACTCACGGAATGCAACCCATCATGCGGGAGCGAGACAAAACGAAATAGTTGAACGCAAGAAAAAAAAAACTACAAGGAACACAATCGGTTCAGCTAAATACTTCATAGATAAAGAACATGTAAACTGACAAAAAATGCGGGTTTAAAGGCATGGCCACATTCTATATCAACGTAATTTACAAGTGTTGACAATGTGATAGGCATAACCATACTAAATCGATGCCCTGTAGGCCTCAACTCCTCCCTCCATGCGGTTCGGAAACAATTTGATTTTTCGATCCTAGAAGCTAACACCATACGAACGGATGTCTCACGAATGGGCGTGTCTTGCATTTTCAAAGTTCAGTGAGGGGGCAGCTCTATTGTCTGTTACCCTCACAGAGAGCGTGTCCCACGGTGCTTCTCCCTTCTCTCCCTTGTTTCTGGCTACGAGAACAAATATCTGTGTTATTGACCGCCCTAAATCCTTCACCCATGGTAGTGCTAAAATCAACCCTCAAGACGTGTTTTGCCAGCTAGTTTCGCTACGAGAAAAAACTTATGGCCTTTGTCGTTACATGATATGAGGGCACCTGCAGCTGGAGCAGTGACATTAAGAAAAGAAGAACATCAGTTATTGTCCACTTTTTAATAGATGGGTGGTTGAAGTGCAGTCTGATGAGATGGTTGAAATGCAGCCTAATGAGATGGTTGAAGGGTAGCCTAATGAGATGGTTGAAGGACAGCCTAATGATATGGTTGAAGGAGAGCCTAATGAGACGGTTGAAGGGCAGCCTGATGTGATGGTTGAAGCGCAGCCTAATGAGATGGTTGAAGAGCAGCCTAATGAGATAATAATGTACAGATATAGATACAGACACTAGGTCGCATCCACCAGAAAGGAGGGTGACCGACGGCAAAGCGCACCTCACACCCCCACACGCTCACAGTCTCACAACTCAGCCCTGTTGAGCTTAAGAGTCCGGCCAGTTCCTCCGCAATATACACTCTGGGTCACGAGTGCAGTCCGAGGATCCGTCGTCAGCAGCAGGGCCCGACAGTTTTCACTGGTTTACCCCGCCGCGTCATAATGGCCAGGCCCCCCCTCCTTCCCCACACGATCATCCCGACAACGGGATGCCAAGGGCGGGAAAGCACAGCAGAGCAGCGTCAAAAGCAACCATTCACGCCTGTTGATTGCACGCTCTCTCGCCACCTCCACATTCATGTCTCTCCTTCCTAACGCCTGCTTCACACCATCCATCCACCCAAACTTCGGTCTACCTCTAGGCCTGCGACCACTCGCCATAGACTTTGTTAGGTAAGACCTCCACCTGTGCTGTCACGGTTTCTTCTGCTGTAACAGTTTCGTCCGTGAAATGCTTAATTTCACATCAGCTAATCATAAAGAGTGAACCAACTTATTGTTGTCCATGAGCAGCAACATTTTTATATGTGTAGTCATTAAAAGATTCTTGAAGCAAATTCTTTGTGTGGGTGTATTTGGTGCTATGTTAGTTCATCGCCTTCTTAGTTGGTTTTTCTATTTCATTCGTCTGGATTTGTTTAATTTCATCTATGAATCAAGCAGAGCTTTCAATCGAGAATTTTTGGTTTGTCAACTCGCTTAATTGTCAACTCGCTCAATTGCCAACTCGCTTAATTGTCAACTCGCTTAGTTGTCAACTCGCTTAATTGTCAACTCGCTTAATTGTCAACTCGCTTAATTGTCAACTCGCTTAATTGTCAACTCGCTTACTTGTCAACTCGCTTAACTGTCAACTCGCTTAATTGTCAACTCGCTTAATTGTCAACTCGCTTAATTGTCAACTCGCTTAATTGTCAACTCGCTTAATTGTCAACTCGCTTAATTGTTATTTTTTAATTTTCGGAATTGCTTTCGATTAAGATGGAGGAAATCTTTCTATTCCGAGCGAAAAGGGGTAGTATTTTAATATATTGATTTGCTTGCTTGTTTTGGGGCCACTAATTTACAGTTGACGATGATGGAGATGCTGTAACCTGTATCCAACATGCTCAGCGACCCACCGTCCAGCAGTCTGTAACCTGTATCCAACATGCTCAGCGACCCACCGTACAGCAGTCTGTAACCTGTATCCAACATACTCAGCGACCCACCGTCTATCACAGTCAAGTATTGCTAACCGCCACCGTCAGGGTCCTACAAATTTCGTGTCGCCTATTTTAAGACATCCCAATTAAAAATCAAGAGCGTATCTCCCGCGATTATTGTAGTACATGGTAGTACATGGTAGTGGATCGGAGCACATCGTCGTGATCTACTACGGTGTCCACAACGCTCAAGTGCTCCGTTGGCCTCCGGTGAACAGGCGAGCAGTATGCACCAGCGTAGCATGTCATGCAAATCAGATGATGGCCATCAGAGATGAGTAACCCAGAGGCCATCTTGTGTGTTTTGGTAGTCTGTTTCTCCAGTGCTCTACGGAGATGAAGACATGTCAACATCGTCGTCACTGATAAATAAAGCAGTCTCAAAGCACAGTCCACTGAAAATAGAAGACAGTCCGATCCTAAGGCGGAAATTCGCACGCTCTCTACACATGTCCGCCTTGACGTCATAGCCGAACCCAAGTTTTCCAGTCGTATTTTTAATGGGAAACATTCTAACACCAGAAGTGAAATTAATCGTGGCAAGTCTATTGTAATTCATGAAATAAATTTCTAGCTCACGAGATGAGAATATTTGTTTGAAAAAAAATATTTATACCACAATAATATTTCATCTATAATTTAGCGTTGTTTACTCTGCATTCTTATAAATAATATTGAATCTTATTGATATTAGGTTACAACATACCCGCAATTATCGCCAAGTGCCGCTAGACCTGATTCCGCCTTCGAATGCGGTTCTGTCAAGCCGATGTCTTTTTTGACCTCATAGATTCTTGCCATATGTCGCTA
>SDVV010003819.1:900-20899 GCA_016164225.1 Gammarus roeselii | reverse complement strand
TACCAAACTCAGACACTAGCCTGCATAGTTTCTCCTCTGAATCCGCAACCAGGGCCGTATCATCAGCAAATAGCAACGGGCTCAACTGCCAACTCTGCCCATTTGCTTCCAACAGTTCCAAGCCACGGCCCAGCACACTCGCGTTCACCTCCCTGAACACTCCATCCATATAGAGGTAGAAAAGCCAGGGAGACATCACGCAGCCTTGTCTCAGTCCCACTTTCACTGAGAACCAATCGCTCACCTCACTTCCCACTCTGATACATGCTCGGCTGCCAGCATAGAAACTGCACCGCTTTCAACAGATGTCCGCCCACTCCATACAAACGCAACACCCTCCACAGCCCTTCCCTGTCAATCCTGTCGTATGCCTTTTCCAAATCCATGAAGGCCCAGAACACATCTTTTCTTTGGCAAGGTATATACTACTCACAGACTTGTCTCACTGCAAAAATCTGATTGGTACACCCTCTACCACTCCTAAAACCACACTGTTCCTCTCCAATTGCGCAATCTGTACAGTCTCTAATCCTTTTGATCAGCACTCTCCCGTACAACTTACCAACCACACATAACAGACTGATTCCTCTCGAGTTGCAGCATTCATTTTTATCTCCTTCGCCCTTATATATTCTATACATTTGTAGCTAAATATTTTCTTCAACTGATGCTTATGTGTGACCAAGTAGTAATATTTACAAACTTTTTTCGTGTTGATTCAATTGAACAGATGATTTTAATTCATTGTTAGTGAAAAGCTGGCTAAATTATATCTAGAACAGCCGCATTCTATAAAGTGCGTAATTAGTCTGCCACACCCCTCAATCGGTCCCGTGATCATCATATCTCTCAAGTTATTGGGTTACGTCCATAGCTACCTAATACTTTGTTTAGGAAGTTTGCTTAAGTCGCATTGCTGTTTTTAAATCGCTTCTGTTCTTACCCAATGAAATATTGTTGAGTTCATCTATCCGCCTCCTGCATCACTTGCCTCGTTCTCATCTATTTTATTTTGCCCATGTCCACACAACAGTCGTTCAGCCCTCCATCCATACCAGCCAGCGCCACACAGACCACTGAGTGCTTCCCCTTCATGGGAGGTCGCTACCTGAGTGTGGCAGCCTCCCTTAACGGGGGCAACGCTCTTGCGGCCTTTGTGAGAACACTTCAACAGTGGGCTCTGGATTTAGGCTGCCAGGTACCACAATGTGAGTAGTTATCTGGGCTGCCTTGTAACCTCTGCAATGTGAGTAGTTATCTGGGCTGCCTTGTAGCCCCTGCAATGTGAGTAATTGTCTGGGCTGCCAGGCACCACAATTTGTTTCTGGCCATCTGTGTAGCTACTGCAATGTGCTCAGCTAATTGTCTGGGCTGCCAGGTACCACAATGTCAGTAGTTATCTGGGATACCTTGTAGCCCCTGCACTGTGAATAATTGTCTGGGCTGACAGGCACCACAATTCGTTTCTGGCCATCTATGTAACTACTGCAATGTGCGTAGCGAATTGTCTGGGCTGCCAGATACCACAATGTGAGTAGTTGTCTGGGCATCCTTGTAGCTACTGAAATGTAGGTAATTGTCGGGGCTGCCAGGTTACCTCAACGCGAGTTATCGTCTTCCCAGCATTGTAGCTACTGTAATGTAAGTCTTAATTTGGGCTGACTGGTGTTCCAATAAGGGCAGATCAATGAATTATCACTCTGGGTTCACAGCCACTTCAGTAAATCAATCAGAGTTCCTTTAACAAATGAGTGGTGGTACAGGTCTGCCATCATGCATTGTTCCTACTCTTTCATTCTCGTAGGAAGAGTTTTTGATTTTGTGTTTTTATTCCAGAGCATCATTAAATATATAAGCTTTCAATGTAGCTAGCTCTGATTATATATATATGATAATTTGTCTTGTGCTTACCTCTTGAATAACATAATTGCTGCCTTGGCTGAATTGAATTTGAAAGTTGTTTGTTGGGAAGCTACAGACAATGCTAATCTAGAGCCGCTTAATATATACTAGCTCTGGTCTCTCCATTTCTAATCGTTGCACAATAGGTAGTAAGTTGCTTTAACCCTGTAACGCGCAGACGAGTTTCCCATTAGAATTATGAATTCGCCTGATGACAGACAAAAACATTCCTTCCTTACAACTACTCGCCCACTATAGGGTTGACTAACCCGCAGCATAGCGCTTGCTATCTTTACACCGCCTAGGCATCTGCTAGGTTCATAGGCCGCGCGGAGTCACGGCCCAACCGGGGAGTGAACACCCTTATTTCCCTTTTGACTCCCCTTTGACTCCCCTTTTCACCCTTCATTATCTCCCTTTCTCCGCTATCTTCATTTGCTTAGCTTTTATTAACCTCATACGCATCTTATGTTTAGTTAAAATTTCCTTAGACTTGTCTCAGACTCCTTCTTAACAACTCTCCTAATAGTCGTTGCACACGCATACACTGATACGTACACAGACACGGACACGTACAGTCAAACATACTTACTGGTTCTAACTAAATTTTCCTTTCGTTGGCAAAAAACAGCCAAGTTGCACTCTTTCTTTCATGCAACCTTTTTCTACTATTCCTTCTTTCCATTCTTGCTGGTCACATGCGTGAAATTCCCTACACCTAGTGTAGATCTCATGCATGGGATCCACGTTTTCTGTATCTTCTTGAGCCTTCCCCTCAGCAGGTGTCGGAGCGCGTAGTCCGGCGCCTTAAGGACTACTGCTAATTCTTGAGGCTCTGAGGCTCTGAGGTAGGGTAGGTAGTGTGTTAATCCTTCTTACTGCCATCCGGGAAGTGCTGGGATCATATGGCCTCAGTACCTTAGGAGTTCATGTACCTCATGTGTCACCGGTACAAACTAAAGACGTTCGCCGCGTAAACCTAATTCGAATATTAAATGAAGAAAAAAACAAGACTAACTTGTTGCAGCACTGATTGCTGGTTTAACATTCGGTGCCAGAAGGACGATGGCTCCAGCGCGCTAGAGTGCCTCGTCACTCTAATCTAATCTCTTGCCACCTTCACACCTGTTCTCCCTATCTTATCCCTTGTGTCTTTGCAGCCAAGATCTGGGAGCGCACCCTAACGTTAGGGGCGGCTTGCAGCGCGGAGGAGGCCGCAGCCGCCGCACCGCACGCTCTCACAGACGACTCGCTCGCCTCCGAGGACGCCTCTCCGCAAGGTGCATTTCCACAAGGATCATAGCTCACTCTTTTTTTTTTGGCAGCATGCGCTGCATTCTTGACTACATCATGAACACGAAATGCAAGTTTGGACGATCCGTGTTCAATTAACCCTGTTTTGACTTGCTCCATACCTGCGTCATTATCGTCATCAATAGGGGCGGAGCTCATGTAGTGGTCCATATCTGCGTCATTATGTACAATATGGGCAGAGCTAAAGTAGTGACACTGCACCAGTTGCTCGGATAATCCGTCCAGTCGATCTTAACCGCCTTGACGTTGTGCCGATTGATTTTTCATATTGACAGAGATTTGACTCCAGGTAATTTTATTTGGTTCCGTTTGATTTTAACCAATGTTACTGGTAGGTGATTTCAGCCTTGTTTAGACACAGAATTTACCGAGCTAGAAATCCCTGTCAATCTACTATAATAAGCTTTGTTTACTGGAGCCATATTATTCATAGTTAACAACGATTGCAATAAAGAAAAAGGTATCGTGGTAAAACTTATTGCGTCCTCTTCATTGGTTCTAATTATAATTTAAAGACTCGTATGTGAAGGAAGACAGGGTACATCAACGTGGTGTTGCATAAACATAATTTGATGCGGTGCAGTTTATCACAAGACAATAATTTGTGATGTTTCATCCCCTTAATAAATGATAAATTTATTGATGTGTTGTATGTTTCTCACTGTTATTTTGTGTTTCGTACCTCCCCGCAACATACGAGAGCCGGTGCGGATTTTGAGGGATGTTTAATCCATTGTTGACATGCGTTTTCGTAACAGAGGGTCGTTCCGGAGGTATCTTGGGTCGAGAGACGCAGATGCTGATAATACCAACCGTGTTCGGCGAGCGTCATGCCCCCGGCGTCAACGCCAGCGCCAGCAACATCCACTGCGGTAACCTCAAGCTGGGGCAGGTCATGAGGGCGCTCTGCCGAGGAATTGTCGCTAACATTCACAGGTGTGCCTCCATTGTATAGTTATGAACCTTATAGCATTGTTATGCTCATATTGTTATTTGTATCCATGGAAATTTACCATCTGGCTATTTTCCCTCCCCCCTGCAGCATGATGCCTCGATCAGTGCTGGTGGAGGCGGGAGTGACACGGATTGTGGGGGGTGGTTCAGCCCTCTCCCGCAACCCCCTGCTTCTCCAAGAGCTTCAGATCCAGTACGATTTGCCCTTGACCCTGGACAGCCACGGAGATGCCGCCTTTGGTGCCGCCGTGGCTGGTATCGCCAGCCTCCAGGCGACCGGGGCCGGCCACTAGCGAGGCAAGAATTTGTGAAGTTCAGCTCGAGCGAGGTTATGAATGAGTGAGGTTAAAATTTAGACCTGAAACTGGCGTGGCATGAATTGACGTGGTCACGAATGAGTGTGGTCAAAATTGAGGCCTAAAACTAGCGAGGCATGAATTGGCGAGGTCAAGCTCGAGTGAGGTCATGAATGAGCGTGGTTGAAATTGAGGTCTGAAACTAGCGTGACACGAATTGAGGTTAAGCTAGAGAGAGGCCATGAATGAGTGGTTGCTACCATTACACACTTAAGCTACAGCCAGTTCGGCAGATTTTGGTGTCATTTCAAAAGAATGGTTTTATAAGTATGCTGTTCGTGAATACGTTCAACGCTCGAGAGAATAAATCAAAGACATCCTCAAGTTACATCGTGATTCACAACGCTATCGTCCTCATCGTGTTGCACTCAACTGTGCAATGTGAAACCTCGGCCTGAAATCAACCCCCAATTTCGTTTAATAAAAATGCATTGTCTCTTTAGTAGCATCAGCATCTGGTAACCTGCAAACTAAACTCGCTGAATCGACCTATTGAATTTCTAAGCAATTGGCCTGGCTGTGAACCTACACTCACGATCACTTAAATGATCTGTCCCTAACTGCTACGGTTACCTTCTGCCTGTGTTCCTATTTTCTCACCGTGGTAACATGGATTCCATCTGACTTGAAACTGTGTACAGTTTTGATGCCCAGCTACTATTAGGTTCACACATTATGGCGTTCCCCTGAGGTACTCATGTTAGAGAGGCAGTCTGAGTGGACGAACGTGATTTTCCACGGTTGTTACAAACGGTCTTGGCTTGGATTGTGATACAAAGGGGTTTGGATGGTGTTACAATAGGGCTGGGTTGGTGATACAGAGGTGCTTGGATGATGTCACAAAGAGGCTTTGATTTTGTTACAAGACGCTCTGATTGTGTTACAATGGGGATTGTGTTGTGTTACAAAGGGCTTGGATGATGTTACAACGCGGCTTCTGTTGTGTTTCAAGGGGGCTTGCATGCGATACAAAGAAGCTTGGGCCGGGTTACAAAACAGCTCGTTTGGTGTTACAAATGGGATTGTGTGGGGTTACAAAGGTGCTTGTATGGTCACTATGGGGTTTCAATGGGCTTGTGTGGTGTCACGAAGGGGCTGGACTGGTGATACAAATCAGCTGGTGTGGGGTTGCAGAGGGACTTCTGTGGTGTTGCAGAGAAGCTTGTGTAATATTACAAAGGGGCTGGAATGGTGGTACAAATCGCCTTGTGTGGTGTTACAGAGGGCTTGTGTGGTGTTGCAGAGGCGTTCGTGATGTTACTAAGGAGCTGGAATGGTGATACAATTTGGCTCGTGTGGGGTTGCAAATGGAATTGTGTGGATTGCAGAGGAGCTTGTGTGGTGTTACAAAAAGCATCTGTGGTGTTGCAAGGGGGCTTTTCTGGCGTTCCAGAGAGGCTTGTATTCTGTTACGAAGGGCTTGTACAGTGCTACAAAGGAGCTTGGATAATGCTTGCAAAGGATCTTGGATGGTATTACAAGTCGCTTCTGTGGCGTATCAAATAAGCTTAGATAGTGGTGTTTCAAAAAACCTTGTTGGGTTTACAAAGGGGCTTGACCAAACCTCCCTCCTCCGTGGAGCAGTGGAAGTGCTCTTGGTTTCCTCATTTGGACACCAAAGGCCTTCAACATTGAAGTGCTTAATACTCCAAGAACCTGTCATGAATAAACTCTGGTGGAGACCCTTAGAAGCTCAAACTCGAAAAGTTTGAAAGCAAGTGAATATAGCTGCAGTGAAAGTATTTGTTTATTGGCTCGATGCGTGATGACGATAAAAGCTACTGCTTTTATACCCTTCTGTAAATTTTTATTATAGGTGTGTTTGTGGACTAGCTGCCAAAAAATGACCATTGATCACATTTTGTGGCGTTCGAGTCTCATTTTACTTGTTTCCCAATGATGGTTGCAATGGCACCTCAACTTGGCAAATAATGTTGAACTTGACATCTAGGTCCACTGACTTCGCAACCTATCGGGCCAATACCTAACCAATATTTTATTGCTTTGCCCCATGACCACCACACCCTTGTAATGATTTTATCTCTGGCTACATCTCGGAACGGCATGCAGCTACAATAACATTATAATCCCTTCTCTTCCACGGGATTTTACCAAACTCTATTGTCTTGCATTCATTCTAGCGTATGTATTGTTTAGATTGTCATTTGTTGATTGTTGAGTCTAGCACTGAACGGGGAATTTTATACTAATGTTTTTGTGTGCGTGAAGAGCAACAGTCTTATTTTCATTCAAATATGCTAGTCTGTTTTTTTTTACGCTTGTAAACATCCAAATGATTATTTTTCTAGCCAAAGGTGTCTAGACCTAACGTTCTGATTGACAATGTTTAGGTATACCACCCATAAAGAAATCAGCTGAACATCTGATAGTTATGTATTGAGTGTGAAATTTTGGTTTTTCGTTTAGTTTTTTTCTGGTTGTTGATTGGTTTCTTGGTAATTTAATTATGCATCGTCATGACATTAGCTTTGTTTGTTGCTACTTGAATTTAAATTGTTTTTAGGAACTATTTAAATTTAATTGAAATGCAATTTGTGTAGTAATCGGTTCATTTGCTGATCTCGTGATCACAGTTTCTTAGCTATGTACTGTTATTGTGTGATTAGGTTACCTTATGTGTTTTTTATTCTTCCTGTATAATTTTTGGCATTTTTTTACATTCAACATCTCTTCGTCTATAACTTATTATTGATAATATGAATCGAATTCTTATCATTCTACAGTAAGTGAATGAAAAACAAGATCACATTGCACGCTCTACGCTGTAACAAAGATTCTGCTCATTAAGTGTTACTCTAGGTTAATTTACACGTTAGATCTCAAGTTTTAACTCCTCTAGACATTTATGAAAATGAAGCATTTATAATTTCATTATTATTGGGCAAGCTTTGACATTGCTAAGTGCTCGTTAGGACTAAGAAACTGCTTGATAAAACCACTGTGTAGGATTTAAGTTTCATAAGTTTGCTTTGTTATAGTTATAAGTATAGCGTTTTTTCTCTTTTCATTTTTTTAAATATCTGTTTGTTAAGAATTTTATCTCAGTTTTCCTTTTCTTTATTATGTTGAATTTTTGAATTCTGTATTTTTTCATAGTTATTTGCCTGCAGCGCGTGGTACTAGTTAATAGCTATTCCTGTAGTTAGTTGTCATGAACTTGCTCCAGCAACTTTTATGTCGTGTTTTAACATGTCACGTTTTCTGTGTTAGTGACGTTGGG
Organism: Gammarus roeselii; assembly: GCA_016164225.1. Classification (NCBI taxonomy): domain Eukaryota; kingdom Metazoa; phylum Arthropoda; class Malacostraca; order Amphipoda; family Gammaridae; genus Gammarus; species Gammarus roeselii. The sequence goes on along the minus strand of SDVV010003819.1, from coordinate 13,132 downwards.
TAGCCACAGTTCCGAGGACCATTTAAATTATGAGTTACGTCGAGCCTACCGATCTACGACAAATTTTCCAACGCTTGGAGGATGGGACTTGACAGGTTGTATCAGTGTAGTCAGACATGGAAATGTCGCGTGCCTTCTTCGGTGACGCGGCTCCTTGATCCGTCGCTTATGAATCGTCGGATCGTTGTGATTGAAAAAGTTGGCATTGGGTTCTACTCGAAATCGTGGGTTACGTTACTTCAAATCAGTATGACCACACGTAACGATGAAATACCTTTTGCAACGTCCCACTGCCCCGTCGGTTGATAATGGAATGGCAACGGCTTCTGTCCATGGCACAACTGGCTCAGTGTGGTTGATTTGCTTTTTCATCACCTAAAAAATGGCTTTGGCTCTACAAGTCGAATTCTTTTAGAAAAATGTTGAATATTGCTCCTTTACATTACTTCGTATTGCTCCTTTACATTACTTTGTATTGCTCCTTTCCATTACTTCGTATTGCTCCTTTACATTACTTCGTATTGCTCCTTTACATTACTTTGTATTGCTCCTTTACATTACTTCGTATTGCTCCTTTACATTACTATGGAAGTTTTGTTTATAATTGAGCTGCTGGAACGAACCTCGATCCTCGTCCGATCATTGCAAACTCCTGTTTGCCAATTGTAATTGGCGCTTTCCGTTCATCTTTTATCGAATCCTTGGATGTAGCTACTAGCTAATGACAGAACTTCGGCTTCTTCTTGGTGATAACCTTTCGCTACAAAACCAAACAAATTCAAGACTGTGAGCGTAATCCACAGCCCTGACTTCAACCACATAACCTATATTTCTGATGAACGTCGCTTTGCAGCTAATATAAATATCTGCCTGATATTTCCCCGTACGTCTAGACAACTTGCTGCTTTCACTAGACATCACTTGCAAGGCTGACATACCTTCATTCTGTCAGCCTTGATATTTTACGAGTCTACCTACATTATACATAAATACCGTAAAGCAACACGTTAGGAGAATTTTGAGACTGCTTGAGGAACAATAACCAAATTTTCGCCTTATTGACTCTGAAGGTTCCAAAACTGTCGCCGGAACAGGATCTGCCACTGTCTGCGGGGCAACTTCATGCTCGGCTTCCCTCCCACAAGGAGCACGTTTTCTCTCCAGAGTTACACACTCTCGAATGAAACATCTCGATTACCAAAATCAATTGCCTCTCCAAATACGTCATATTCCGGGACAGTCTGTGTGCCCTCATTCAACTTAAAACGCTGCATAATACACAACCTGCTTCACGTTGAATACATTACTTCCTGTTACAATGACAATGGCTGAGGCAGGCCAAGCGATTGAATTCTGCTGGATCCCGGGGTCATGCGGGAATAAATGAGAGTGAGCTCCCAAATTCCATCGCCAAACTAGCCTACACCCATCTAGCAATGGAGTAGTTAGTTCAGATAGCAGCAATAACGCTCTACTCCGACACTAAGCCGGTCACCCCTTTCTCTCCTCCTACCTCCCCTTGTGTCAACACGCGCGTGCTGATGGGTATCGAGGATTTCGGGCGGTGCGCTGGCGTGGCTTCCACCGTCGCAGATGGAAACCGTGGCTAAACAAAAGCACCCATCGAGAAGACTATTATCACAATAAACTACCGAGATAGATTCCCCACCGTCAGCTTCCTTATAATATTGCATTGAAACAATATGTAGCGAGGCGGCCAAAAATGTTCCCAGTCAAACCCCCAGTGGAAACCAGTTTTTCTAGCAGTAGAGACCAGATATTCATCATCCGCATGATGAACACAGACCTGAAACCGTTTGCGCTCTCATGTCCTTTGTGCCACCAAACGGCAATCAGCGTAAAACACAAAGTGATGGTGTGCAATACATTTGCGGCAGCGCGATGAGTTTTCTTGCATCTCCCTTTCACGCTACAAATCTTGCTCACTGCCCCGAATCACGGGATAAAGCCAATTGTTCTTGGTATGCATACCTTCCTTCCTATACTAAGCCCTGTAAGTACCAAATATCTGTACCACCGAACTAATCATTTCAGGCAACAATTTACTTCGGTATATTAATCAAAGAGTATCTATGCACTATCGTGCTGACTTACCACAATTAAATATTCTGAATACTATTTTTAATGTTATTGCTTCCGCACATACTAGAGTGCGAACCTATCAGAGAGTATGATTTTAGCGCCTTACTAGGGAGGTTATTTAGGCTCACTTCAGAGCTCCGGTGGAGATGAGCCCATAATGTAATCTTACTAGTTTGTCTGAGTGTGTTCACGACTCATCTTAACCTGGATTACAGATGAGAAGTGCCCTTTAATGATCTCTAGGTAGCTATCTACTTCCCATACACTACCTGTCTTATATGTAGTTAGTAGCTTCTACTTTTTCCGTCCTCCCGTTGCTATCTGTGTCTCTAGACCTATCATCTCACTCGTGCGTAATTCATACACCCGCACAGGGTGGGTTTCACGACTCTGTACTTCCTCTCCATTTTCAGATGATTCTCACGCGTGCTTGAATAAGTGAATTTCATTGATAATCTTCGTTTGATGTCGTAATCCTAAACTTATTCTCATCTGACCTGATCAATCATTTCCCAGGCACGGTAGCTTGCTAGTACACTTCCTCAGTGGTGGTCATGATACCACCACAGTTCCAGCTATTTTGAACGCTCTTCAGCGTCAGATTCGTCGTGTTTTGATGCTTCAATCTTCTGATCATACATTTTCGAATTTGTTACCAATCTACGTATAACATCGTTAGTTACAACATCTCCACAGATCTTCAGTCGCGACTCTTCGAATCACCTTCCATAGTTTTTCTCAAAAATTGCACTCCTGGCAGTGGTTGCGCCATTTTCATTGATATTTAAATACGGCGCCTTTTTCTCGAAGTATTTTTTTTTGTGCCAATATCAAGTGAATGTGAACTAAAATCCATCTTGAATTTACAGTGTCGTTACCTTCATATCAGCGTCTTGGGTTTAGTAGTAGCTAAGATACATTCTAGCTGCCATGGTCGAATGGTTAGCGTACCTGACAGCACGCTAACTTAGTCACCCTCCATATTAGGGAAACTGGCTGAGTGTTTTTGCCTATACTTGATACCTAAATTGTATAACAGCACGGATTTTTTTTTATAAATCCTTACTATGAGTGGTGCTGAACTGCTGTTTTTTTTAATTCATAAATCTCATGGGTGAGACGTTAAGAGAGTCGAGTCAACTGCATGTAACTAAGGGTAAAAATACCATTATTTGGCATCTTGTAGTTTGCCTATTTTTAATCGCATTTATCGAATAACAATATCAATTATTTAAACAAACGTAGCTTATATATTACTTGTGCTCGTCTCACTTAATGTTTGAAATTGACTACTTATATTTGTATGCCGTATCATTTCTCTTTGTAGTCCTCTTCTAACCTCTTGATCTTGCTGTTGCAGGGTTGTTTATTGTTGGCTGCTATTTGCAGTACTACTTGCAAAATGCAATTGTTGTTCACTGCTGGATAATCGCTTGCTCAATTACGCTGCTAATTAATTGTAATCGTTGGTCACACAACGTTTCTGGTGTCTGCGTTCTCGCATGAGGAATGCACTTATTAAAGTTCAATATAAGCTGCATCCTGGTCGGCTAAGCTAAAATGCATGTATAGTATTTATTATTGTGATCATTATGAACTGAGGCGAACTAGGTGGTGGAGTTCTTACTTGAAGGGTTCCCGTGCTTGACTTTCTGAGTCAATCGCCTGCCATTATGTGCAAGATCTCGTGTGAAACGAATAATTATCATCATACTTTTCGGCTTCATCACGTATATATACTGCTGTTGCTTTCAAGAAACAACAAACTAGCTATTGTTAATGTTTATGCTAGTAGCCCTGATCACTCTAATGTTATGTTTGATGCCGTGGTCAAATCTACTCTCGCTGCATAGGAAGTGAGTGCTAAAGCTGGGCTGAATAATTCAATATTTTCAAATAATTTTTGTCCAACACAACCAAGCGGAAATTGGACAAAGTAATTTAATTGAGCCCAGCTCTCACACGCTACCATCGTACTCAGTGGTGATGTAAACAAGGATCCAGGACAGCCCCCAACCTCAATTATTGCGCCTGTACTACCTTTGCCGACCTTTGGAGGAAAGTCCAAGAACTTTTTTTCTCCCTTTTGTGTAACTGGGTGCGTGTGTTACATACTCTTTGTGCTTTGGCCAGCCTGATAATTTTTATGAACATATAACATGACTTGTTTGTGTGATGATTTATCATTTATTGTATAGTTGGTACCTGAGAACCTGATCATTGTTTTTAATGAAATTGCGGCATATTTTAGCAAGTTCTCCAATAATATTTTATGGCCAGTACTTTTCCTATTAGTTACTAATATATATATATACTAGTCGAGATGCGGATTGTTGAAAGAAGGGAAATCTTGTTCCATCCCCTAGTTTGCGACGAGGTGGCCTTTGACATGAGAGTGATGCGTTCATGCATTAATTTACTTATGTTAACACAGTTCCGGAGCAATGTATGCATTGATTTACTCTTGTCTATGAAAACATGAGTGATGTGTTCGTGCAAGTATCATAGTGCTGTTGAAAGGCGTGCTCATAACATGAGTGATGACAGATGACATCCGAGTTAGGCGTTCATACAGCAGCTCATGACTGGCTATTGTGCAGGGTGTTCATGACCTCAAAATTAACCTCCGAGTGTGGCGCTCTGACATTTTTCCCACTGAGAGCCTTCCACCCTAGGAAGTGAAGATATTTTGCATTGCTGTTCCTATTAGTCCTGTGCCTTACACTGCAGGTTAGTGTGCTGCCAGGGCTTGTAAGAATAAATGTACAGACGTAGGTCGTTAAGAGTAATATAAGCTTAGTTTAGAATGAAGCGAGTAAAGTCAGTAGTCGTCGTGTTACAGGCTAGTTGTAATCGCTACTCTCCGATGTCATCTATTTCTCAGGCAGAGGTAATGTCTGTTGTTGTTGGCAACAAATCACATATCTTCGGTGGCGCAGCGGTCGGCATTTGGTCGGGTGGAGCAGTAATCAATGATAGGCTGTATTCAATATTGGGCTAACACAAAATCTATGAGCATTTTCATGTCCAGTTCTTACTGGCAGAGATCGGTCAAAGCAACGGAGAGGTGTAACTAGATGCGGTATTTTGTCCATTTCTTCCGTCAGAGGCTGGACAAAGTGATGGGAAGAGGCGACTAGACAGTTTGTACATTTCTTCCTAGAAGAGATCGGGCAAAAAAAGTTGTCATTGCTTGCAACCGACCTCTGTCCCATGCATTCTAAATGCTGAAACTTCGTAAATTCTTCATGGATTTTGACGTTGTATAGCTCGAATTAAAGAAAGAACACTACAGGCGCAAATCAACGCGTCGACTCTTTTCATTTGTTCCCGTTTTTCAAAAATCGAGCTCCGAACACGGACATTTTTGAGATGTTGCTCTTCACGCTATCGTTCACCGCTTATACAACAACATCTCTCCCACCTCAGGATATATCTTGTGACGAGATGGTGGAAAATTTTAATAGTACCCTCCTTCACGCTGCAGATCGCAGCATCCCTATAACCAAATGGACACCGCGTGAAATTAGGACACCCTGGTGGAGTGAGGAAGCGTGCATTAAATCGATGCCGGCGCTCCAAAGCAGTAGCAGATAAAATTACGTTTAGGCGAGAAACTGCAAAAGCACGAAATGCAGGCTCCCTATCTAGAAGAGAATCATGGCAAAACTTCGTTTCGTCCATTAATGTGAACACACCCGTGTCTAAAGTGTGGTCCCGCATACGAAAAATGACTGGAAAGTACTGTTCTCACCCCCCTCCCCAACCCTAAGGATGATGGGAACGACCCACACCTATCCGAAAGAAGTCTCTGAACTCTTTGCAACACAATACTCCTCCGTCAGCTCTGATTCTGTATACCACAAAGCGTACTGCAGAACAAAATGATCTGGATTTCGCCATAAATTCCCTTATACCTTACAATGAACCTATCACGGTAGGCGAAGTCCTTGGTGCTATTCGCACCACCAACATGAGGCTCAAATCAAATCGCACCACCAACCTTTTTGCTCCTGGTGAAGATCAAATCTCCTACGAAATGCTCCGACACCTACATCCCCCACATGGTCGGAATGTCGACGCACATACTTCCGCAGGAGCCGGTTCCTGGACCTTCCTTATATACTCCGCCTAATGCTTACAGAGTTCCCTCAGAGGCAATTTGGTGCGGAACCGCTTCTCAGCTACCTTCATGAAACTAGAAATCTGATCTGTTGTGAATTGATCGTACTTAAACTTACTTACCGATAGTCTCCTCCATCCCGGAGGACCAACATTTTCTTTGCTCATTTTGAGTAGGAAACATTTGTGACCTCTCCCTATATCCATATACACAGTAGTGATCTAAGCGTGAGTCGAAAAAATCCCGGAGACCGACGATGATTTGTTGATGACTTGATGCAGCGCGGGCTGCTGGTTTCACGTTCGGTGCCAGAAGTATATTGACTCCGGTTCCTTAGAAAGCCTTGACACTCTAACCTAATCTAATTTCTTCACGCTTTATTCGAAAAAGGGTTCTGACATGCCAAAGCATCGCCAATTATGCCTGGATTTTGACCACTCACAGCTCAAGCTTTAGAACTAAACTATATCTTAAGCTCCACGTCGACTTTTTTCCAACAATTATTTTCGTTTTTTTTTTAATCAACCACAGAACTCTAGCTGTAAATGCTTACTTGTACAGCGTGATGAAGGCTTCGCGCCTTACGAAGGACCTCACTAAGGTCAACGTTAGAACTCTTGTGGTGATGGACCCCTTAATCTAATTAATTATGCTGTACACTTCTCACGTCAAGGCGATGCTTCAAAAGCTACAAAGTTTATGTTAACACTAAAGGCCACCTTAATCTAATCTCGCTGTACGTTTCTTATCTCAAGGTGATACTTCAAATGCTACTATGTTTAGGTTGATACTAAAGAACACCTTGATATAATCACGCTGTACGCTTCTTATGTCAAGGTGATACTTTAAAAGCTACTAAGTTTATGTTGATACTAAAGGCCACCTTAATCTAATCACGCTGTACGCTTCTTATGTCAAGGGAATACTTCGTAAGCTACTAAGTTTATGTTGGTACTAAATGCCACCTTATTCTAATCACGCTGTATGCAACTTATGTCAAGGTGATACTTCAAAAGCTACTAAGTTTATGTTGATACTAAAGGCCACCTTAATCTAATCTAATAACGTTGTACAATTTATGTTGAGGTGATACTTCAAAGTCTACTAAGTTTATGTTGATACCAAAGGCCATCTTAAACCAATCTAATCACGCTATAACTTCTTATGTAAATGGGATGCTTCGAAATACAAAGGTGGTTGCTGTCGGGCGTTCTGGTTGTTGCTGAAATGCTGGTCGGGGTCACTTTTTTGTAGTATTCTTGTAGGATACTTTCAGATCATCTCGGCATGTTATTCTTCTCATTACGCCTTTTCTGTGCACCTATTTTTAATTGCATATGAAGTGCGCACTGGTAAATGGTCCGAGGCAATTTAATGCTACAGGGAAGCTTAATTGCACGCTGTTCAGGGTTGACTAGTCCACTGCTGATTGGTCTACAGTTTCCTAGGTTAGTGTTGGCTGGTCTACTATTGACAGGGCTACAGTTGTCTAGTTTAGTGACGGCTGGTCTACAGTTGTCTAGCTCAGTGATGGCAGGTTTACTGCTGACTGGTGTACACGCGTCTTGTTTGGTGGTGGCTAGTCAACTGCTGTACGTAGTGGTCTCTGCCCGCTATCTATTTCCTTAGCCAGGACCAATCCATTCCTTCAGGTACTGAACTAAGAAGACATCATGTTCTAAACACTTTTATGAGATGCGATAGTGATAAATAAAGCTTCCAAGCACACATCATACCGATATTGTCATCTTTATGCATATATATTACGTACCCGGCCGCTTCCATGTCATCAGGAGTAATGTTATTTATTGTGGACTTGACCGATAACGCTTTGTCTTCTCCTAATCAGTATGGTAGTTCATTAATTGTTTGTATTTTCCTCTCTAGGTATAAGGAGCTGCTTTTCATACACCGTTTAGTAGTAATCACAGTTCCAATGTGAGCGCACCAATATATGATAGCGAAAATAGGCCATTTAAAAGTCGTACTTAGAACAAGCTAAGATCGTTACAGGAAGACTGCAACGGATGTTTGACCAGGGTACACTAACACTACAGGGTAAAACGGATAATTAAATACGTGACGACAGAATTACGTGATCTGACGTCATGGCCCCGCCCTGCCTACCCGTGACGTCATTGGAGCAACACAGCGAACATTGGTATATCCAGGCTAGTCATTTTAGTTACGAAGTTTTTGGGGATTCAAGTAGTTTACTTTTATTTAATATATTTAAACAAGCCATCATCTTGAAGAACAGATCTCCAATATTTTATGTTGGTCACAATTGTTGAGCAAACACTAACCAATTGATTAGAACAGAGCAGTTTATTATGGTATGAAAACGGTTTTTCTCAGATGGCTGAAACAACAAGCTTGAACTTTATTTACTTCTCGCGTGTGTTTCTTGAGCAAATACTTTGATGTTTTACTTTTTGTGCATCGGACAGAGGAGATAATTGTTTTTCTATGGAGATCAGAGGTATTTTTTGACGAAATCCAGTATAATTTCAGTTCTCAATTATCGAATTTTAAGACTCCAATATTCTTTTGTCATTGAATAAATCTGGAAGCAAAGCGTTTCTATGCCTTTTTCAAAGAAACTCATTAAAATGAGCCGAACACATCCGCGCATTGTTCAAATTGAAGGCATCCTGACGGCCTGTAGCCAGCAGCCACAGTTTCCTCATGCTGTCAAATTTAGAGACCTTAAAAACCAACCTTTATCTTTTGAGAGACAACCTCGGTTCTTACAACCGTGCTCTGCACAGCGTGCATAATAAAACTAGTCGCTTTAAGCGTTTAAGTCACAAATAAACGACGGAACATCGGATGGTCGTTTTGGCACCAGTGACACCAAACAAGCGATGACGCGGAGGCTGCCATAGGTAAAACTCGCGGTAATAAAATTAGCAGCAGGTGATAATTTATCCGGCTTACCCTGTAGTGTTAGTGTGCCTTGCGTTGAACGCTCGGCCTTGGCATTTGAAATCGCTAAACCTTTATAAACAGTTGGGATTTCATAACTTCTTTCTTCCAAATAAGGGCACGAATTATTCTTTATTTTGTGAGACACCTGTTGATGTTGAACACATGTTGGCGTGAGGCACGTGCTTATGACCGCGTGGCGCACGTGTTGGTGTGAAATATTTACTTGTGTTGGTGAGAGACATGTGCTCGTGATGGTTGTGGCTCGTGTTTTTATAAGACACGTGTTGATGTATGGGTCGAAAGTGTTTGTGTAATCTTACGTGTTAGCGTGAAGCACATGTTAGTGTGAAGGACGTGTTTGTGTGTAGCATTCGTTGGTGTGAGGCACGTGTTAAGGTGAGGCACGTGTTTAGGTGAGGCACGTTGGGGCGCAAAGAACTTATTGGGGCGGAGCGCGTGCTTGTGCGTAGCAAGTTTTGATGCAAAGAACGTTTCGATGCATAGCCCGTTTTGATGTCAAGCACGTTTTGACGCCAAGCACGTTTTGACGCCAAGCACGTTTTAACGCCCAGCACGTTTTAACGCCCAGCACGTTTTAACGCCCAGCACGTTGTGACGTCAAGCACGTTGTGACGTCAAGCACGTTTTGACGCCAAGCACGTTTTGACGCCAAGCACGTTTTGACGCCAAGCACGTTTTGACGCCCAGCACGTTTTGACGCCCAGCACGTTTAGACGCCCAGTCAGTACGTTTTGACGCTCAGCACGTTTTGACGCTCAGCACGTTTTGACGTCAAGAACGTTCTGACGTCAAGCACGTTTTGACGCCGAGCGCGAATTGACGCCAAGCGCGTTTTGACGCCAAGTGCGTTTTGACGCCAAGCGCGTTTTGACGCCAAGCGCGTTTTGACGCCAAGCGCGTTTTGACGCCAAACACGTTTGACGTCAATCACGTTTTGACGCCAATCACGTTTTGACGCCAATCAATCACGTTTTGACGCCAATCAATCACGTTTTGACGCCAATCAATCACGTTTTGACGCTAATCACGTTTGACGCCAATCAATCACGTTTTGACGCCAATCAATCACGTTTTGACGCCGATCAATCACGTTTTGACGCCGATCAATCACGTTTTGACGCCGATCAATCACGTTTGGACGCCGATCACGTTTGGACGCCAATCACGTTTGGACGCCAATCACGTTTGGACGCCAATCACGTTTGGACGCCAATCACGTTTGGACGCCAATCACGTTTTGACGCCAATCACGTTTGGACGCCAAACACGTTTGGACGCCAATCACGTTTTGACGCCAATCACGTTATGATGACACGCAAGTTTAGATGTCAAGCACCTGCCGGTGCGACCAAACTTCGTGTAGCGGCCCATCTTGTAATTGAGGCGCTAACGACATTAGAGCCTCAATTTTGCATTGGCTTCATACGCATGAAATCCCTTCTTGGACTGTTTTGATTATCCAAGTACAAGGCAAGTCGTCTGTCGTGTAACGAGCTCGTGCTTTAGCCAAGGTATGAAATGCTGCAATATAACCTGCCTCGCATCGTATTTGCTAGAATTTGTAGTTAGTTAGATAAAATAATTGACCGAATAAGGCTAATGCACAACGTGAGTATTTTATAATTTTTTCGTTTGTCTTCATTGCTCAAATATCACAAATAGTTCCTTGTGCTTATCGATGGTGGTCATGTTCCGGCGTACACCTTCGAAAGATTGTTTTATTGCATAGCTTCTTTTAATGCAAACACTGGTGTCCTGGATACTGTTCAGATTTATTCATTTTGTTCAGATATAAAATGCTAGAATATTGACGCATTTGTATCGCTGTGCTGAAAGAAAAAAAAAAATCCCCTCAACATTTTTTAGTGTCTATAATATAATCGGCGTTAAAAGGCTTCATCAACTCTAATATCTTTCAACGTATGCTGACTTGCTGCAGGGAGACCTCTAACCTCTAAATCGAGTGCGTGGTAGCTTGCTCGTTGATGATGCATAGAGTGTTCCCTATGTTGGGTTATCCCAAGAGAGATGAAGCACTGACCAATTAAAGATTTCATTGTCCCAACTCTACTGCACTCTTGTTAAGGCAGTTTAGAGTATTTTATACCTTACTGATACAGACGCTAGGCCGAAATCACCCAGCAGGGGGGGTGGCCGACGGCAAGCCTCACCTCACACTCTCATACACTCACACACCTTAGCCCTCCGGGTCATGAGTGCGGTTCGAGGTCAGTGTCGACAGCAGGGCCCGACAGTGTGCCTGGTTTACCGTCATGATGTCTTGGGATGGATGGATGATTATTAATTTATCAATTATTATTTCGTGGGCTCTATTATTTATTTGTGTCCTTTTTTCATTCTGATAAATTTTGTATTAGTTATATAATTATTTATCGTTAGACGCCCGCAGGAGCCCTAGGTGGACTGTGCGGTGTGTTAGTTAGTCTAGTCTAACCTAACCTACGGTGGAAGAATTTACGCTCTCCCGGGCGCCTATTAAATGACCGAGCACAGCTAGGCGTTTTGATGGCTAAATGGTGAAATAATGTTGATCTTAGAGCGTGGATGTCTTGAATGACACTGTGCGTGGAGGGGACGAGGCTAGTCGAGGCTAGTGAAGACGAGTCGACTGACGAGGCGACGCGTCGAGACGAACCGAGGTTGGTTGATACTAGGTGACTCGGGAATGGGGGGTACTCGTGGGACTCGAGGGACCAGGAGTTTCGGGAGCCCGAGGGACTTAGAAAACCAAGAGGATTTGGGGGGATCCACTTGAACCCTTCCGAGGCTCTTTTGGACCCCTTTGAGACCCATCTGAACCCTGGGATCCCTACTGACCAATAAAAGATTGCATTGATTTTAGTTTTTCCCCACGCTGTAAAACCCATACACAGAAAAATGTATATATGTAAAATGCTTGAGTAGAACAATTAATTATTACAGTCCGCGGATTACGGGGGTGGATGGATGATTATTCATTTTATAGATCATTAACACATTATTTTAGTATTTTATTATTTCTTCTTGCTTGGGCTCTATTATTTTTCTCTGCCC
>SDVV010003818.1:0-20900 GCA_016164225.1 Gammarus roeselii | reverse complement strand
CTTTTGTGCTAATGGGTCCAGGCGCACCTCACACTCCTCTAATACACTCTAACCCAAACAACTAAGCTCTTTTGTGCTAATGGGTCCGGGAGCACCTCACACTCCTCTAATACACTCTAACCCAAACAACTAAGCTCTTTTGTGTTAATGGGTCCGGGCGCACCTCACACTCCTCTAATACACTCTAACCCAAACAACTAAGCCCTTGTGTGTTAATGGCTCCGGGCGCACCTCACACTCCTCTAACTCAAACAACTAAACCCTTTTGTGCTGATGGGTCCGTCCGGAAGACCCCTCAGCAACACACACGCGGTCATGAGTGCGGTCCGAAGTCAGTGTCACTGGTAGTGTGACTGTTTTATCTTTGCTTCGTCACAGTGGCTAGGCTACCACACCCACGACCATCCCGGTTCTCAACGAGATGCAAAGGGCGGGAAAACACATCAAGGCAGCACCGAAAAATCATTCATTCAAAACTATTTTCCACTCACGCATATCCATTGCACACTCCCACACTACCTCCACACTCAAGTCTCTCCTTCATTACGTCTGCTTCACGACGTCCACCTATACTTTGGTTTACCTTCAGGCCTACGCGTCCACTCATCCCCGCCTTCATCACTCTTTCCACCAGTCTTCCATCATCCATCCTCACCATGTGCCCGAACCATCTCAGAACATGCGAATCTACTCTGTTCTCTACATTATTCATCAACCTTAATCCTGTCTCTCAGCAAAACTTCACCTCAACCCTTTCCCCTCATAAACATTCAACCTTCTTCTTTTTAATGCTCTTGCCCCCAGTTTCAGTTCCGTAGAGCACAATTGAGACAGCTACTCCCCTCTGTGCTTCCACGCCCAACGTTCTACAGCTCATTACACTCTTCACTGCATCCAGCAACTCTACATTTAGAAGGACATTTCTTTTGCTTCATCGTATGAACAAACGCAAAACTAATAGTTGATAATTGAATTATTCCACTGAGATAATAAAAAAAATCAAAATGGGAGAAATAAAAGGTCTTTAGAATGTTTGCATAGTATTTTTAAATAATATTGTTAATTATGAGCTTAGGACTATCGCCTCCACCTCACCTACAGCCATGCCAGTGCCTAACCTTCTTGATGAAGGTTCCCTTTTTTATGAATAGGATATTTTATTCTTTTATACAGGCACAGAATACAGATTTACAGAATTAAATTCCAATCTACATTACCTACTTACATAAACAATTTGTTAGCTGTTACTAGTTACTATTTCACAATAAGACATAAGCACAGTTATATTCATTATATGAGCATTTAAGTTACAGGCAACAACTGAGCTAAATTAATACAAGTTTAAATGGTATTATAAAATTTATAATATACTTTTTTATTCAATATGTAACATAAAAAAAAATTGATCATTAAAACTGAAAAAAGCTCAAGTTGCTATGCTACCTATCAAGTTAGAAACGTAAACCATCAGAGAAAAATCATAATTAACTTAATAAAGTCAATTGACTCAAATCAGAGAATAACGAGTGATGACGGAGGGCAACTTTTGGTAATGAGCGGGATAATGACCTCGCTGCTTTGAACTATTTCATAGTTAATCCATGGAAAGGTAACACAATCAACTAGACTTAATCTATGTTATATAAGGCAATATAAGCCCGCCACGAATTTATAATACAATTCATTGAGCTCTTTGAGCAGATTGTAAATAAAATACTTCAACTATTTTTAACAGTCCCGTCTTGACCACACAATATCTGTTTTAATTTATATTAACTATGAAATTATTTTATTATGACTGTTGCTTTCAGTCAATCCCTGGGCGAAATATCATAACGTCAGCCAATGAATGAAACTGCACATCAATGATTCAACTCAATAAACTGATTAAAGTCATCAGGCAAGTCAAACTTGTGTGATATATCAGTGATGTATCATACAAGGTAAAGGTATAACCCGTATAATTCATTTTTTTTGATAAAGACATTGAAATGAAAGTTCACAGCTTTTTCACCCCAAATAACTCTGACAGATGATAAATTTAATTTTGCATACCATATAGGTGAAATTTGCAGTTAATTATCTAAATCGTGTGGCATAATGAAAAAGCTAAGCAATGTTCTCCCAAATCACACTCTTAAGAAGATGTACCTATCGCTGGTGTACCCTCACCTGGTGTATTGTGAGGAGGTGTGGGGAGGGGCGAGTGATGCGGCACTGGCTCGTCTGCGCTCACTACAGGATAGGATTGTTAAACTCTTGGGGTGTGGTAATGAGGACATTAGGTCTGATTACGCAGAGCTTGGATTTATGCCCCTATCTGTCGTTTATAAATATTTCAAGGGGGTTAATTTTTTTAAGTACTTCATTTCAAATCAGAGTAAATTTTTCAAGGAAATTATTAACAGTAATCAAATTAACCACGATCAACTAACCCGTTTTAAGCAAAATAAATGTCTAAACATTCCGCCAGTCAGGAAATCGAAATGTTTTAACTCATTCAAATGTTCATCCGTTAGAATCTGGAATAGCCTCCCTTTGAACATCCGCATTTCTGGATCAGTGTTCACTTTTAAAGGAGCATATCGTCAATGGTTGCTTCAAGAACTGAATAGTATATCAGTTTAACAAAGTGTCATAGGTTGTATACTGTGTTGTGATCTTTCTCCTGACATGGATATAGTTGTGATCCTTTTTACATTTTTCTTTGTTAATTGAATTAGGTATTATCCTTTATGCTTTGTCTTTTGATAAGTTTTCAACATTGAGACTGGGTGCGTTGCCTGTTTTTCGTGGAACATTGACTCCTGTTCGTGTTTTTGTGACATTGTCTTTTTGATCTTTTATAACATTGACTTCCGTGATCTCTTTTATTACTTTGACTATGTGATCTATATGACTTTATGAATCTTGTGCTTACTTCGTAACTTTACTCCTGTGATCTGTTTTTATGACCTTTAACTGGGTTAATCTTTTATTATTGATTCAATTGATTCCTATTTTATACTGCCCGAATAGATTCTTCTAGCTAGGAGCTTGAATATCCTGTGTGTTTACCAAGATTTCAATAAAAATTATTATTATTATTATAGTTGCCCCCAAACAAACTTATTCCCCCCCCCCAGCAATTTTTCTTAAATAAAACCCACATGCATCAGTTTTTTTGGAAAAAATGCTCTACAACCCTGAGGGGAAGGGGTTGTAGGTGATGTTTTCACGAGCTATATTATTAGTGTTGGGACGACCACAGTGTTTTCACGAGCTATATTATTAGTGTTGGGACGACCACAGTGTTTTCACGAGCTATATTATTAGTGTTGGGACGACCACAGTGTTTTCACGAGCTATATTATTAGTGTTGGGACGACCACAGTTGATGTTTTCACGAGCTATATTATTAGTGTTGGGACGACCACAGTGTTTTCACGAGCTATATTATTAGTGTTGGGACGACCACAGTTCAACGAGCGATCGTTCAAAACATTTCCTTTTTGACGAACGGAGAAAGTAACGACGTTTATTTTCTCCCAAAAAATGAACGTTTTCAGGAACGCTGTTCTTCCTTCGGCGTTCATCGTTCATCGTTACTATTTTTCTTTATTTACAGTTTTTAGTGAGAAACTTTATCTCAAAGGTTGAAGGGTTCATTGTTGGTGGAATCATTGAGAAACTTTGACCAGACAAACATAAAAATATTACTGGCAGAGTATGGAGGTCGAAAGTCAAGTAGAATTTAGGGGCAAACTAGCTTTGCCTCAACATTTAAAATTCTTATCAAAAAATGCTTATTTTTATTTATTTTATGGAAACATGATTTGATAAATAATTTTGAAAATACATTGTAGCAAGTTCCAAATTCCAGTTATATAACTGTTTCACTTGTATCACTTGTCGCTTATCGAAGATTGTTAAGATAGTCACAGTGATTACAAGTGAGCCATCTGTCGCTTATCGAAGATTGTTAAGATAGTCACAGTGACTACAAGTGAGCCACCTGTTGCTTATCGAAGATTGTTAAGATAGTCACAGTGACTACAAGTGAGCCACCTGTCGTTTATCAAAGAGAGATTATTAAGGGACTCACAGTGACTACAAGTGAGCCACCTGTCGCTTATCAAAGAGAATGTTCAGGTACTCACTATGACAACAAGTAACCCAAACGTCGCCTAGAGAAAAGAAATTGGTAAGGTACTCACAGTGACTAGAAGTAAGCCACCTGTCGCTTATCGGAAAAAGATTATTAAGCTACTCACAGTGACTATAACTGAACCACCCGCCGCTTGTTGAAGAGAAATTGTAAAGACACTCAGAGTGACTGCAGAAGATGACTTATCCTAATCTTTACGAGACATTTAATCTAGAGAGCATGCAAGACCACAAGCAGTTTCTTATCAATCAAGCCTAGTCGTGAACTAGTTCCTGAATGCCTTCCTCAAGAAGAGTTCATTGAAGAGACCTTGTGAGCGCTCTTTTATCTCACAAGGATAATTGTGAGTTCTCTTTTACCTCACAAGGATAATTGTGAGCGCTCTTTTACCTCACAAGGATAATTGCGAGCGCTCTTTTACCTCACAAGGATAATTGTGAGCGCTATTTTACCTCACAAGGATAATTGCGAGCGCTCTTTTACCTCACAAGGATAATTGTGAGCGCTATTTTACCTCACAAGGATGATTGCGAGCACTCTTTTACCTCACAAGGATAATTGTGAACGCTCTTTCACCTCACAAGGATAATTGTGAGCGCTCTTTTACCTCACAAGGATAATTGTGAGCGCTCTTTTACCTCACAAGGATAATTAGTTATGCACTTGAAAATTTATCGTTCTTCAATTACATAAATTACTATTCACGTAACTAAACAGATTGATTATGTCTTTGTTTCAAGTGTTACTGGAGCCGGGTGGGCTCTTTAGAGTGGATTACTCCCCTCTCTCCAATGGCTGCCATCAAGAAGGTAATTGAGGCCTAAGAAACCAATAAATAGATGACAGATTATATACAAGTAAAGTCATTTGAATTTTGCTTATAGTTCCGAGCCTATCTTAGTTGTTTCAGTTTACGTGTCTGCACGTACGGCAGTGAAAGGAATTTTGTGAGTGGTCAACCTTTAACTAAGATACCCCAACAATACTCTTTGGTCTAGTAATTCCTCTTAACATGAAGTCAGATGGTTGAACTCAATTCAGATGGTTGAACTGAAGTCAGATGGTTGAACTCAAGTAAGATGGTAGAACTTGAATCAGATGGTTGAACTCAAGTAAGATGGTTGAACTTTAATCAGATGGTTGAACTCGAGTCACATGGTTGAACTCGAGTCAAGTGGTTTAACCAGAGTCAGATGGTTGAACTCGACTCAAACAGTCGATCTCGAGTGAGATGGTTCTATCTAGTTTGTTAGCTATTTGTGCTCTCTGCTATTGATGAAATGATTTCTAGAACTGCCGTGTCAGCAAGCAGCTGTTGTCCAGCCCGACTGCCCGAACAAGGACTGTATTCGTGACAGATCTAGTCAAACTACTCCGAAGATCACCCAAATGACGAGGTCATCCACTGACTAACCTTTTCAGTCATTAAAAGAAGAAATTTTGCTTGTAAACTGAGCTATCAGCAAAGACGAATCGTGCCTCTCTGATTAGGTCTTTTTTGCATGAGAGACTACTTTGAATTAGAAATTATAATTGAAAAGTTCCAACGTTTCAACAGCATCAGCTTTCATAACTGGTGAACACAAACCTGCAGCACGTTGACCGTGAAGCGCCTGCAGCACGTTGATCGTGAATCGCCTTCAGCACGTTGACCGTGAAACGTCTGAAGCACGTTGACAGTGAAACGCCTGAAGCACGTTGACCGTGAAAGACTTGAAGCACGTTGACCGTGAAAGACTTGAAACACGTTGACCGTGGAGCGCCTGAAGCTCGTTGACCGTGAAACGCTTGAAGCACGTTGATCGTGGAATGCCTGAAGCACGTTGACAGTGAAGCGCCTGAAGCACGTTGACAGTGAAGCGCCTGAAGCACGTTGACCGTGAATTGGAGCTATGAACTGTTAAATCGCGAGTCAATATTAATTGCGTTCTTATGTGTATAGCAATTAAATCTACCAGTTATGAATACTCAAGAACGCACGCAAAAAATGAATTGAACACGTTCTTTTCGCGTTCAAGTAACGAGATGCCAAAGAACGTTTTTATTGATATTGAAGGAGAACTTGGACGGCGTTTGATCCTAAAGAAGCGCTGCACTTGCCTGTATGGTACCATACACTCCAAAATGAATTGTAAGAGACTGTAGGGAGGAATTGTAAGAGACTGTAGGGAGGAATTGTAAGAGACTGTAGGGAGGAATTGTAAGTCGAGTTGGGCGGGAGTGCAATTTGAGTTTTCCAGGAATGTCAAGAAGACCTCGCAGCGTGATTCTTGTCGCGAGAAGAACCTGGAACAATATTTAGTTTTTATTGCGAAGTGATGTAGATTTCATTATTTACGGCCGTAGCCTGGATCTTAAAACTTAGCTTAGGCAGGATAAAAAAAATCTGGGGACATTTTTATATGAATTTATAAAAATCGGAGCAACATTGTTTGTGTGAGGGATACAGAGCGGACGTAGCCAACTTTGTTTGGGGTGGAATGTAGGGAGGAAACTTGATTTTAGTAGAGATGTGGAAGGAATTTTGCAAAACTATCTGGATGAGGTACGTAGGGATTTAATGGAACATTACTTCATGCGGTATTGTACAGTGATCATTGCAGATCATTTATTGTAATGGTTGAAAAAATTATAATTTTGAATAAGGAACGTAGAGGTCCAGATGAAAAAATTGAAATGATGAAAGACGTGGTGTGAATATTAACTGTCCTGCGAATAGTCTTTGATCTGCGTTAAAGGACGACATTTAAAGATCATATTCATTGGCGATATAAGGCAATATTAAATTAGCATACATTTTTCGTGTAATTCAAGCTGACATCATAATTTTTCTTAACAGTTGCGCAACTTTTTGGTGTTCGTATGGACTATATAAGTCGCGTCGCTAGCCGTAATAGAGTTGCCAGACATAGGGGACACCGTATTTTTGATTGAACCGCCAGAAAACCAAGTTAGTTGGAATAAACAATCATGCCAGTATACTAGAATAGAGCACTGCCGCAAGGGTCGATCCTCGGACTACATTTTTTCCCTAATCTACATTAACGGGAATTCTAAACTCGAGTGACAGTTTGTTCTTTGTTATCATTTGTAAATAATACTATAGCTTGCCTAAACGGATTTTTTAACGATGCTATTACTGATACGAATTATCAGTTGGTCCAGACTTGAAACGGATTCATATCACATAAGTTGACGCCAAAGGTCGACAAGACGCAGGTCAGGATGTTTCCGGAAGGAAAATACCCATTCCTTACACACAGGTTGAATTGTAAGGTGAACCAACGGTAAATGGGGAAGGGGGAATTTCTCGATGTAATAGTAGACGGGAGACAGCGGGAATGTCGTGTCTTTTTTGTTGCCGATGTATTATCTATAAATTTTAGCCACTCTAACAAATTAAAAAATTTCTTACAACTTCTGCAAAAAGTTGTATGTACTTATTCATCCTTTTCTGACTTACTGTATAAATATGTATGCTTCTACCTACAAAACAAGCCTACGACCTATCATTTTTTGTCAAAAGAGTGTCAGTAGAACAATGTGACATGCTAACTGACGCGATCACACTTTGACATGCTAGCCGACGGGATCACACTGTGACATGCTAGCTGACGGGATCACACTGTGACATGCTAGCTGACGGGATCACATTGGGACATGCTAGCTGACGGGATCACACTGTGACATGCTAGCTGACGGGATCACACTTTGACATGCTAGATCGCGGGATTACACTTTGACATGCTAGCTGACGGGATCACACTTTGCCTTCCTTTTGCCAATGAAATATTCTCCCAGTGTGTGAATTCATTATTTTTCCCTTACAGACTTGTTAAGAAAGATTCGAATTGCTTACCCTACATTGATAACGAATACTTTGTAAGGAATAACTCTATGTATAATCTTGTAACAATACGGATTATCTAATTGACCTCATCACATCAGCACAACCCCAACTGCTTCTCATCAGCACAACCCCTACTGTTTCTCATCAGCACAATCACTACTGTTTCTCATCAGCACAACCCCTACTGTTTCTCATCAGCACAATCTCTACTGCTTCTCATCAGCTCAATCCTTACTGTTTCTCATTAGCACAACCCCTACTGTTTCTCATCAGCACAACCCCTACTGTTTCTCATCAGCAGAATCCCTACTGTTTCTCATCAGCACAACCCCTACTGTTTCTCATTAGCACACCCCCTACTGTTTCTCATCAGCACAATCCCTACTGTTTTTCATCAGCACAACCCCTACTGTTTGTCTGTTTCTCATCAGCACAATCCCTACTGTTTCTCCTCAGCACAATCTCTACTGTTTCTCTTCAGCACAATCCCTACTGTTTCTCACCAGCACAACCCTTACTGTTTCTCATCAGTACAACCCCTACTGTTTCTCACCAGCACAACCCCTACTGTTTCTCACCAGCACAACCCCTACTGTTTCTCATCAGCACAACCCCTACTGTTTCTCACCAGCACAATCCATATTGTATCTCATCAGCACAACCCCTACTGTTTCTCATCAGCACAATCCTTATTGTATCTCATCAGCACAATCCCTACTGTATCTCATCAGCACAATCCCTACTGTATCTCATCAGCATAATCCCTACCGTATCTCATCAGCACAATCCCTACTGTATCTCATCAGCTTAATCCCTACTGTTTTTCATCAGCACAATCCATACTGCATCTCATAAGCACAATCCTTACTGTATCTCATCAGCACAACCTCTATTGTTTCTCATCAGCACAATCCCTACTGTATCTCATCAGCACAATCCCTACTGTTTCTCATCAGCACAATCCCTACTGTATCTCTTCAGCACAATCCCTACTGTATCTCATAAGCACAATCCCTACTGTATCTCATCAGCCCAATCCCTACTGTTTCTCATCTGCACAATCCCTACTGTATCTCATCAGCACAATCCCTACTGTATCTCATCAGCACAATCCCTACTGTATCTCATCACCACAATCCCTACTGTATCTCATAAGCACAATCCCTACTGTATCTCATCAGCCCAATCCCTACTGTTTCTCATCTGCACAATCCCTACGGTATCTCATCAGCACAATCCCTACTGTAACTCTTCAGCACAATCACTACAGTTTTTTTAAATACAGAGCTGTCAAAACGTGGAATTCGATTGCTACAGATACAAGAACAAGTAGCGGGATAGGTATTTTTAAATGTAAACGAAAATGGCACCAGAATAAATTTATACGTGCAAAAAATCTTGAACAGTGTTCACTTTCTTTCTGCATTTTTAAATATAAACTATTTGTTTTTCATCAGTATAATTTCATTCCCAACGTTTTTTTATGTTTCCTACACTCACATTTCCGGTTTTCTCGTACATGTAGGAATTTGATATTATCATCTCATTTTAATGGCTCATCTAAATGTTTTTATCGTGCGCATTTGCAACCTATTACGTTAACTATGTTATTAGTTTCAAAATTTGTGATCTCTCAACCTTACGTCAAGATTATGCTCGCTTTAATCGAAAGTTCACTGCAAAGTTTAAGAGTTTTAAAAGATGTGAGTACGGTACGAAATCTAAACGCGAACTGTGGTGCCTACCATGGTGCTGTTATATGCCATAGGGTAGTAGTCTTCTAGCCGCCGTGTTACGTTATGTGGCGTGCAGCTGGATATATTTGCTGGTTTCGTTACGAGGATATTGTTGAAACCGTTACTTCCTAACCTAACCCAACTTAAGGGTGCGTGTTATTCTAGGGTACATGTTTTAGGGTACCCACGCAGCAACCGCACATATTATTCTGGAGGACAGAGTAGATTCGTGTGTTCTGAGAGGGTTCGTGGTGATAATGGATGAAGGCAGATTCTTGAAAAGGGGTATGAAGGGGGGGGGGGGGATGAGTGGACGTAGGCCTAGAGGTAGATCGAAATTTGGGTGGATAGACGGTGTGAAGCAGGCTTTTGGAAGGAGCGATATGAGTGTGGAGGTTGCGAGACAGCGTGAAATGGATGGGGGTAAGTGGAGAATGATTGTGAATGGATGATTTTTTGATGCTGCTCTTAAAGGCTTTCCCGCTTTTGACATCTTGTTGAAAAACTGTGTAGTCGTGGTAGGAAGGAGGGGAGAGGGGGGTAACAATGACGCAGGAGGGCTGTACTAGTCACACTGTCGAACCCTGTTGCTGACATGGACTTCAGCCCCCACACATGGCCCGGAGTGTGTGTTGCGAGGTCTTCCGGCCTGACCCTTCAGTGCAAACGGGCTAAGATGTTTGATTGTGAGTGTATGAGAGGAGTGCTGTCGGCCAATCCCCCCTACTCCTTCCTGGGGGATTTAACATATTGTTTGTATCTGTATCTCTACATATTTCTAATCCGAGAAGCAAACGAAGGGGTTATTCATGGGCACGTGTTTCTAAACTGACTCGAGGACGCCATTTTCGACTTCATATTTGCTCCCAATAACTTTTGTTTTAACAACTCCGTAGTATGCAACTGCGCCACCATAACCATCTCGGTTCTGAGAAAATAACGGGTTTTTAAGAAAGATGTTGACGTATTTACGTAGACTTTCAGATTATAAAACGAACAGTTTTGGAAAAGAATAACCTCAATGGGTACAGGAAATACATTTTTTTTTAAATAATTAAACTGAGTTTGGTCCTGTCTGAACCTCTTTAAAACTAAACAACTGTTGAAATGTATTACAACAAGACGATCTTAACAATAATGTAAAATTAATACAGCAGAAGAATCGCGTTCGCGTATCACGACAATTATTTCAGTTTTCCCCCAACAACTTTCTTCAATGCCACAATATTTTGAACTAAATCAGCACAAACTAACATAAAACATGTACGGCTTCTATATTCATCGTCTAGGATTTGAAAACATTCAAGTTATAATCTCAAATGAATCTGTGTACAGAGCATGCATCTGCGTATGAGTATGCATTCTTAGGCAATCACACAATCGTAATGTCATTGTTTTGATCATGTATATAACAGCTAACATGAATTTATTTCCTGGAAATATTAGTTAAATATTAGGTTTGTCATTTTGTATTTGAAATAAATCATTAGGATTAGAAAAATATGCTACCTACATAACAAAGAAAATAGTATTACATATATATATTTGTGTTGCTTCATATTACTTCCTAATATATTTTGCGTTTCCAACCGAGTGTTAACGAGGCATCGAACACCATGAATGATCCCTTTCTGAACGGGTAAAAAATAGATGGTTTCTTCCCTTTGTTAATCATAGTGTTATGATATTTGACAATTAATTATGAAATTATTAATCGGAAAATAGTTGATGCTGTTGTCTCTAGGGTGCGCTTTGAGTTGTTGCTTCGGTCACCTCAATTTTCCAATGTCAAGGCAGTGTAGGTCGAGCAGTGATTGAGAGTGGTTGTGCTAGCGCGTTAGGTGTGCAATTATGTCGCGAATAACCAAACGGTTTTATCGTTCGGACAGTGTCCACAACCTAGCATTCCTCGATAGAGGAGAAACTGCTGCGGCGGAGAGCAGATTTGTTTTCGAGATCAGTCATGAAGCTGCCAATAAAGGTAAGATGCTCCGAAATTAAGAGATGTGGGTTAGGTTAGGAAGTTGGCATGTTCAACTTCGAGCTTATGGCAACGCGGTGCCATGCCGGGTTTAGCCTATCCACCCTTAGGGTACATGTTCATCTAGATACTACCGCCAGATTTGTGACCTACTTACGCGTACCAAAAATTCATACAGGAGCTAGTTAGAAATCCTGTTAGTGATTGAAAGGACCGAGTAGGTGAGATCAAACAAGTAGACCTATCAATAGCCTATCATATCTGAAGTGATGGTATGGAAGTTAACTAGTCAACCAATTTCATTCCACATGTTTGTTATACAATAGTTCCCTTTTCAGTAATACACTTTTCACACCACTGTATTGGCCTAGCTGTAGGTGTAGCTGCCGCAACCAACCCAGCTTTTGATATTCCAATTTGTCTGGTGTTTTGATTTTTATACAATTATCTGTAGCTAGCTAGGGTAAGGTGTCCAATGTTGACTCACCCCATCCTATATTAACGCAGCAACTTCAAAACAAAATTTAGACTATTTCTTTATGTTTTTGATAATGGAGGGCAGAGATACATGATATATAAACTTATTTTAGCTGCAACCAGATTTTATCTACTTCTAACCCTTTCCTTTGTGGATTTTTTTGTAAGTGCTTTGTCAACATAGGGCTGGGCGCGTCAACATTGGACCCCTTCCCCTAATGTTACGAGTTATTGCTATAATGCCATGGACTGTAAGCCTGTAATGTTTGCATTAATTTCAGCATGTTGAATATCATAATGATTTAGCTATTAAACAAGGAGTCAGTCACACATGCATTAAAAGAAGGTAGTAGCCATTCTGTTCAATAATTGTCTAGTCTTTTCAGAGCATGTGTTGTTAGGAATATTAATTTTGATTGCTACCTCAAATAATGAAAAAACAATTTATCGCCATGTGTTTGTGCACTTTTGCATTTCAAAACTGATAAAACATATGAAACTGATTGACACTTTCAGAGCAGAATGACCTGCATGGGTCTGAAGTTATATCCTTACATTCTGAAATCATAGCCATATGCTGTGTGCTAGGCATAATTAGATAGGCTTGGTCGACCTATTAAGCTATATAAGCAACCTTAGGCATCAATCTGTACTATGGTTGTTGCTGTTCATCATGAGGTAGTTTCTTTCTGTTTTATTATTTTCATAGTTTCCATTGTGTCACACCTTTAAGCTTATGGTACCTTATTTAGATTGTTAATGCATTGACACCCATTCATCACATGTTAAATTTTACATTCTTTCTCATTCATTTTATAGTTGTTGCTCTATATTCAATAGGTAGTTGTTTCTGTTGCTACCATGTTCAATGTAAATAACTGCTCAATTTTCCACTATCTGACAGGTGCTGCTCTGAATTTTCCTAATTTTCTGCAAATTCTTCTAATCTAACTAAAATTGTTATCATCCAGCCTACTTAATGCTTTGTCTAGCAACTATTGCATTTTTCTATCACTTCACTTGACTAAGTAACTTCTCTGTACACTATAGGGAGGGTCCACTAGGCTAGTTACTTTTTTCACCTATGTGTTCTGTACATGAGTGAAAACATCTGCCTTTGGCAACTGAAATCTCATAAAAATGGAAAGAACATATGATCTATCATTAACTCTTCTAAACTTACACACTTGAATTTAAAATATAACATAATTCACTTCCAATCTGTCTATTGGTTTCACCCAACAATTGTATACTTGTTTTGGATTCAGAAAAGCCTGGTTACTCACAACCTATTCCCTTGTGTTTAGCACATGCATGTTTACAGTATGATGACAAAACACCAGTCATCCTCTAGAGTCTGTAGCAGCAGCTCCTACATCTCAGACTTGTTCTATCCTTACAAGTAGTTTGAAGGCCACGCATGACTGTGGAGCTCCTTAGCTGTGCCTCCTCACTAACCAGTCAATGTGTTTCTCGGTTTGTCCTTCAAAAGCCCGTTGACCTCATTGCTATGGTAACTGACCAATTAATTGGTGGAGCAATGTTGTAAATACGAGTGTGGATCTGCTGTGTCATCAATCTGATTACGTAATAATGGTAGTGCTCAATTTTTGGAGCTTTCTAGATTTTAATAATTTTGAACATGAATTTTGTAATTACTAATTGTTCTAAGAACTTTTTTTTGAAAGACAAACCATGTGTGTATCGATATTTTGCGAGATATAAGAGAAGACAGATATAATGATGTTCCACACTGGCGCCCTATCATCCATGATGGTAGTGAAGGCACCGGTAGGGATCTGACTGGTGCCCCATGACCCCCATCATCCACGATGGTAGTGAAGACACCCGTGTGGATCTGACGGGCGTCCCATGGCCCCCATCATCCATGACTGTAGTGGAGGCACCGGTGTGGATCTGACGGACGCCCCATGACCCCCATCATCCATGACGATAGTGAAGGCACCGGTGTGGGTCTGCTGCATTTATCGATCGAATTTATTTGGATGCGGGACGCGACTCGACGTTGGGAGCACGTAGAACAAGTTCGGTCAGATTAAGCAAGGTTGAGTTTGATTAAGTTAGGTCATGTTTGGTTAAGGTAGGTATCAATGCTCATTATTCACTGACATGAAGATCAATATCGATATAATTTGGTCTATTACAACAGATGATGAATACCTCGACCTTCACTACTTTCACGGACGCTTGTACCCCGTACAAATAACATATTTTTTCCTCTTCCAAATCCTTGAATATTAATGTGCAACGAGTTTGTCATCCGGGAAAAAGTTCGTAGAACAATCCATTCTGACGGAAATGATGTTTGAAATGAAGGTCCTATCACCCGGGTTTGCGGTTTACCAAACGTCAAGCAAGACCAGGACGGACAAAGGTATAGATAGCTTCGTGAACAGTGATGTCATTTAGTACAACATTTGAAAAGATGGCACCTGTCGAACGCACCAACTGCCTAATTTATAATAATGTCATTTGCTACGATCGTAAAGAAGGCCATTTCATCATCAATTTTTTCTGAAAAGTTGGTTACGTTCTGTTTTTTATTTAAATTATACGGAAACAAATTTGCTGTGTTCATTTAACAGTTATGTACAGACGCAAATACCGTTCGTATCTGAAATAAATAGCTACATTTTTTTTGAAAAAACCTTCTTACCCGTATGGTGGGCTTATTTCGTTTTTAAGAGCACCACTGGAGCAGAGTCCTTGGCAGTCGCGATCCGACGTCGCTGCTCACAAGACCAGCCCATTAACCACCTGAATATTCACACTAAACTAGTTCGGCCTTAGGTTGTTGTGCGGATGGTCGAGTGTTTTGAGCGCTGGTCTCGTGTTCTGATGACACCGGGTCGAGACTCTTCCGGACGCGAGTAGTTCAGCTCCAATGATGCTTCAACAACTTGAATTGAATGTAACCGCAAGTTGAACTCGAGTAATATTACTAGTTTATTAGTTAATTAGTGTGGCTATGCAATTTTTGTAGCTATGCTAGGTTTTGTTTGTTTAAACGTTCGTTATTTACTTGGATACCTACTTAGTTTCGTCGATGTAGTTCGGGTCACAGCTTAGCTGCTACCTGACCCACTCCAGTGGTGACACTCTTCTAGGGCCGTGGCAGCAGCATTTGTCTGGCGTAGAATAAAAAAATCAGGATCTGGTAAATTATGTTGATCATCTGTAACATTCCCAATATTCATATGTCGATGGGTACCCGGGCTTTGGGCTGAGTGCCGGCTATGGCTCCTCCACCGCAGGAGGAGCTAGAGTAGAGCAGCAACAACAACAAAAGCAGTAGACAGAAACTGCTCTTAATTTTACCTACTAATGGTGAATCTGCAGCAAGTAGGCTATCTTGGCGTAATGGTTGCTCTCACTGCACACGAGGCTGCACATTAGTGATGAAGCTGGTGACGGCAATCAAGGCTGTTGGTTGAATAAGAGTGCCCATACTTACTTGGATACTTGGAGTTTCTTCGCTGTTCACAGCAAGTCACAGCGTGGCTGCCACCTGGCCACATCCGTGGGGCACTCTCCACTTGTGCTGCGACATCAGCATTTGCATGTTGTAGCCACATTCGCCAGTCGGATCCCGGCTTGGCGTCGCGGTTAAGCAGGGAGTTGTCCCCACAGTGAGGGTGGGTATCCATTAATTTGCGGTCGATCTGGAACACAGCTGAGGTATTTATCCAGTCGGCTCTTGAACCTCAAAATGTTTGCTGTAGCTGACAGTTGTGGCACCCGTTTGATCTCACGTATTTCCAATGGCATTCGGTTGAATAACCCGGGTGCCCGGCACGTGAAACTGTTGAATGCAACTGTTTGCATCACTTTGCCCGCATCAGTTTTGGCACTTTGAAGAAACACATTCTGCCAATTCTTGCCTGGTTTCTCATGGTCACTTTCGTTACAATTTTTTCGTTCACATTGACAGTGTAGCCTTCCAGAATTTTCCAAACGTTTATGACCATGAATCTTTCAAAACGTCTTTGGATTGAGTATAACCTCAAGGCGTTTAATCTTTCATATTAGTCCATTTCCTTTACCTCTCTAATATAAGAGGTAAAGCTTCTTTGCACTGCTTCAAGTCTATTCAAATCTTTCTGCTTGTGTGGGATCCAGAGAGGGAAGCAATAGTCAATGACTGGTTGGCTTAGTTGTTTCCAAAGAGTCAACATTGTCATTTATCTCTAGCCTAAAAGGTTCTCATTTCCCAAGAACACAGTCTTCTGCCACTGGCCTCACCCTTTGCAATTTGTTCATGGAAAAAAAACATTGTTTTGTCCATCTTCAGATTCTTTGACTTCACTAAATTATCCACAACAAAAGGTGGATTGACAGGTTGAGAAAATATGATGCGGTGCCACCACACCCCACAACACTGCCCCACTCGATGAAATTAAACTAAAACAAAATTTCCTGACACTTCAATACTATTTCATAACTAGGAGCCTCGTCAACAACCTAATACTCGACAACATCACCAACATTTCCAATGAACGCCTCCTAGCGACAAAAAATAATATATACCCTCAATTTTCCCTTTGCGGAACAGCCGTCAGATGTGAATGCGCTGAACGACGACGCTGAGACAGCCGTGAGTAATCTGAAATCTTGGTATGATAAAAATGGACTCAAGCTCAACACTGAAAAAATAAAATACATCTTGTTCGGCTCGAATTCGAAAATAAAAGCAGTTCCAACGAATTTATCTTCCAGGATAGACAAATCTGACATTCCTGTTAAAGATAAGTTATAAGTCTGGGACTATGGTTTGATCCCGATCTTTCCTTCCAACACCACGTTACTACTCTGTGTTCCAAGTTGAATGGAACACTTTTGTTTCTGAACTCCGCAAAAAAATAATTGTATTTCAAATCAAGATAACTGATTGTCCGCGCTTTGGTATTTTCTCACATCAACTACTTCCGTTCAATTTGGGAAAAATGCACCAAAACTCAAAGAGGGAAATTGCAACGTTGTGTAAACTTTGCGGCAAGAATAACATGCGATGGTAACCACAGGAAACGAGACCACGCAAGTCCTCTCCTCGAAGAATTACAGCGGCTCAATATCGACAACAAACTGGCACTCCATGAGTTGATCAGAATTCATAAAGATCTTCTAGAGAAACATTCACCCGGCAGCCAAAGGCACATATATTCTCGTGGTGAAAAGACCAATCGATTCTCAAGTAATAATGATACTCTGCACGTTGAACACATGAAAACAGAAACTGTCTGTAGAGCTTTTTAGATCACTGGACCAAAATCCTGGAACAACCTCCCAACAAGCCTCAAGAATTTGGAATCGGACACGTCCTTCAAGAATAGGCTTAATGAACATCTATAGACCGATCAATTCAAAACCTCAACTTTGCCTACAAATATAAGTTAAATGCATAATGCCAGTAACCAGAGAGTGCATTCTGTTCTTGAGCATGTCCAAAACCACCACCACCATAACTTTCAACATTGAGACACCATCTAATCGTTTTTACTCCGACGATACATACGTTTTCTATGCTGCTACTAATCACAACTGTCTGCTAATTACCATAAGTGTTAACTAGCATTTTGTCTATTTTTATGTTTCAAATGGTTCAATCGTTTTAGTATAATTAAAATACGAACTGAGTATTTTCGAGGAACGTTAGGCAGCTTCTAACTCTGACAAAGGTCAACTCGATTTTAATATAATTCATCGAAATATTTTTAACAATTTTCGTACCATTTTCGATGTTACAATCAGTACCTTATAAGCTAATATTTTGCTTTGTCTCCTATAAGAGAAGAGCATTCATCCGATCTTTGTACTCCAGTATTGTATTATCCTGATTGTCGATCATTTAATCATTTTCTAGCGGTCATGAAGTGTGTATATGCATCGTATATTCAGTGTAAGGTATGTATTTTATGTTACTTTTTAATGTAACTTATGTCACCTATTCACACCTTCATTATTCATACAATGTTTTAATCCCAAACTTTACAATATGTAAGCGCATTTCGATTTCCCAACCCCATGTTGTATCAATATTATTTGTATAATTCATGTCGTTCATCACACCTTTGTTTCGTAAGCAATGTAGACTTCTCATTACAATGTGTTAGCACATTTTGATGTCCCAACGCCATGTCCTCGGAACTTTAACCACGTGCATGCGTGATTTCCCACCCCATGTACTTGTTGCTTTCACCACCCTTGTATTTTGTTATTTATCCACCCCATGTATTTGTTATTTTCATATCCGCGGTCACTGGTTTTCCCAACGCTATGTTGTTGGAATTATTCTGTCAAAATAGACATTTCCTGTATGTGCACAGATGATACTATTGTAAATAATATTTCGCTCCATGTAATCCGAACCGGCGGCCCCTAGAGATGAGCTGTGACGAATTCAAATTGAACTCTCGTTTTGGTTAATTCAAATAGCGTAGTTGATAATGAAGTTTTATGACTCATGTTTGAGAATTTAATTATTTTCTAAAAATTGAAAACCCATTGCCAGACGATGGAAATGAACGATTTAATAATAATAATATTGATACACATGCGGGACCAATATGTTGGTGTCAAATCAACTTCTCTGGCGTGTGCTTATGTGACACTTCACTGAAGGTAATTTCCGGTCCCACACTTCTCAGAGCACCCATTTATGGTGATCATAACAGACTGTTGAACATAGACGAAAGGTTCAAATGGTTTCTGGAGAAAATCGAACAACGAATGATGTTTTTATATTTTTCATTTTTCAACTTCTGTCATATGAAAAATATGCACTGTCTCTTATGTGTTCGTAAAGCGTTGCATCTGCTCGGATAGGTAGGCTAGTAAGGTGCGCCAGGCAGAGCCCCTCTCTGCTCCTAAGCCAGCAGGCTCGTCTTGCTTGGTCCCCTTTAAACCGCTTGCAGGCACCGGAAGGCATGCGCTTGAAGCACACCAGAGGTGGCCGAAAGCACCCTCTCTTGTGCTTAAATCCGGTCACGTGCACCAGCTGATGGTGGGATATTATGACTGTTTTAGTTGGAGCCGTGCCGAAGTATCGGTTTGGATACTTTACCGATACCAGAGTTTGAAGTATTGCTGCATGCATGTATAGAAAAAATCATTTTCTATCTGCATGTCGAGAAAATGTATGCAAAATTATGTTTTTGAGTTCAACTAAAATGTCCAGTAAATTAATCATCGTTTTTAATTTCATTGCTACTAGGTTCCTTCGGCTGCTGGGGTGTTTGGCGCTGATTCCAGGTGTGTTGTTGACTTCGCTTTTGAACAGCACTCGTACAGACGACTAATCTGATTGCCATTTGTGTGTTCATCTCTGCATGATTGAGATGGGCATTGTTGAAGGAATCTCAGTTTATGATTAATGTTGATGAATCAATTTGCCAGTGGAAGTTTCATAAGCACGTGACTTCAACACTGTTATAGGTATACATATCAATTTAGGTGATTATATATAATTTATACTCATCAAAAATAACCAAATTAATAAGCTTGGTGTCTGTATAGGTGTAAGTTTTGTCACTTTTAGGCTGTGGTAGGGTAAACTTGTAGGATCGCATGTCGGTGAAAGTTTTGTTTACGGGACAGGCCTATATTGTTTATCGTTAGAAGACGTCACATGAATAAAGTTTTCCGTATCAAAAGATTTAGTGTTGCTTGCGTCGACACTTGGATTGTTCGAGCGATTTTGAAAACTGGTTTGTTGTCAGGGCAGGTCTTGATTGTTTGGAGGGTAGGTTCTGTCAGGGGCAGGTCACGATTAGCTGGAGGGTGTGTTCCGTCAGGGCAGGTCGTGATTGTTGGTAGGGTAGGTTCTGTCAGGGCAGGTCATGATTAGCTGGAGGGTAGGTTCTGTCAGGGCAGGTCATGATTGTTCGGAAGGTGTCTGTCAGGGCAGGTCATGTTTAGCTGGAGGGTAGGTTCTGTCAGGGCAGGTCATGATTGTTTGTAGGGTATGTTCTGTCAGGGCAGGTCATGATTGTTGGGAGGGTAGGTTCTGTCACCGCAGGTCATGTTTAGCTGGAGGGTATGTTCTGTCAGGGCAGGTCATGATTAGCTGGAGGGTAAGTTCTGTCAGGGCAGGTCATTATTGTTGGGAGGGTAGGTCTGTCAGGGCAGGTTATGATTGGCTGGTGGGTAGGTTCTGTCAAGGCAGGTCATGATTGGCTGGATGCTAGGTTCTGTCAAGGCAGGTCATGATTGTTTATAGGGTATGTTCTGTCAGAGCAGGTCATGATTGGCTGGAGGCTAGGTTCTGTCAGGGCAGGTCATGATTGACTGGAAGGTAGGTTCTGTCAGGGCAGGTCATGATTGGCTGGAGGCTAGGTTCTGTCAGGGCAGGTCATGATTGGCTAGTACTAGGTTCTGTCAGGGCAGGTCATGATTGGCTGGAGGGAAGGTTCTGTCAGGGCAGGTCATGATTGGCTGGAGGCTAGGTTCTGTCAGGGCAGGTCATGATTGACTGGAGGCTAGGTTCTGTCCGGGCAGGTCATGATTGGCTGGAAGCTAGGTTCTGTCAGGGCAGGTCATGATTGGCTGGAGGCTAGGTTCTGTCAGGGCAGGTCATGATTGGCTGGATGCTAGGTTCTGTCAAGGCAGGTCATGATTGTTTATAGGGTATGTTCTGTCAGAGCAGGTCATGATTGGCTGGAGGCTAGGTTCTGTCAGGGCAGGTCATGATTG
>SDVV010003817.1:0-16238 GCA_016164225.1 Gammarus roeselii | reverse complement strand
CAAAGGTACCATTTACAATTACCCAAGAAATTAAGATATTGCTTCCAGCAGTAGGGGACAGCAAGCTAAGCTGTAGTGCATCGAAACCAGCTGTCTCGAGGCAGAGGTGTGTTGAAGCAGAGAATCTTGGTGATGCTGAGGTCAAGTCTGTGGCGAGCATGTTGCAGGGACGGACCGAGGATTGCATGTTCATCATATTAACTTGTGGACGGAGTTGATGGAAAGCTTTTATGATGTCTGTTCCACGTGCGCAGCGTCATTAACATGGTAACGGACTAGTTACATAATATTTTGCTATCGCTAAAGTTACTGTGTCCATGACGAAACCAACTTCTGTTGTTATCGTTGCCTACATTACCAAACTACAAAAGATGTAGTTTAGTCGATAACGACTGCACTGGAGCCTCAAAATTTCCATTACAGTATATAAGAGCCAGGAATTTATTGCAATTTCAAGAAGAAGGTATGTTTTATACTAAGATTGTCTACCAGTGTGGTTCACATGCTATTAGATTAAGAGACCCATCTCCACTGGAGCACTGATGTAGGCCTAACTGTAGGGCGCGATGATGCCGCTGTGATTGGAGGTCGAACAAGATAATTTGAAGAACGAGTATATAAATATTTCCTTTGTGCAATCACGCTGTTAACTGTCTCCATTGTTAGTGTCCGAGTCTTCACTCACGTACACCAGTTGTCCACGTTGCCAGTCTCTAAATTTTTCGCTATCATATTCCACCTGACGATCGGCAAGTGTTTCTCGATTAGTAATCCAAATTAAATTGCAATTATATTACGAAAGAACTATAATGTGGACCGGTGAAGGTCAGGTGCAACAGCAGGCGAGGGATACTTTTAATTAGCGATCCGCAATGTTTGGCGGAAAATCACTAGATTTATATAAGTGAAGGTTGGCATAAAAGCTATTGGCTTCTGGGCGAAGAGATGTTGTGACTCATGCAATGTTATTGTTAACTCAGAACTGAATATTACCTAGCAGTCTGCATTTGATGGTTAATGCAATGCAAACAAATGGTTTCATGAGTGTCCTCAAGCAGTGTAGAGTAGCAAAATGAAATCCGTTTATGGTTAGTCAATAACCGAAAAACAAACTTGACTTTTCCAACGATGAATTTACCTTTACATGAAAATTTCTCACGGTATATATCTGAATAATCCTTCTCCATACATGTTAGCAATTAAATTTTCAATGAGCTCAAACGTAGAGCAAAAATCGACTATCGAAGAGTTCACTTGAAACCTAATACAGACGATTTTTTTTTGCTACTGTACATTCGATTGTTACCTTCAAGCATGAGGCAGTTATTGTGTGTCCTCTAGCAACCTAGACTTGAGTGTTGTCAAGCAGAATACACTAGAAGGACAATCAAGTGTAACACACGAGGACCCTCGTAGAGAAACTAGTCTGCATTAACCAAGCCAACTAAGCATTACCCAGTTAATGGTCGCACTACCGACCGATTCCATGTCTAGCTCGATCAATATTGACAACTGAACTCTTCAAAAGCTGTTGTGAAGTGATTGCATTACTTTGGCCGCGACTGCCTGGAACTCGACTGCCGTTGCAGACGGCCACCAGCTGCAATATCCATGTCTAGGCGAGGGTACGGAGCGGTAGCAGCAGGTCACTTTTCGATGAGGTTCAATAAACATGCAAATCCCTAGGGTATGGATGATACACCAAAGTGCATTTTAAACCTCTTTAAAACCTGACTCCATGTGCTGTTAGGTAGGGGTCAGGCGGATTCAAGTTTACCGTGGATACTCAATCTGATAAACAAAACATATGTTACTAAGAAAGTCTGAACAGTGAAAAGAGATTTGGTTCTACACACAGGCACCAAGTATTTGGCAAATTTTGAATATTTTTCTTCATATTCAAAATTTCAATTATTCATCTAGACTGTATCGTCTGTATCACAACGTCACGGGTTCTAAGACTATGCGAAATGAGAACGTATACTCTGGCGTGCATCGGACTTTGACGACAAGCAGATACGGGTTTAGAACCATTTTGTAAGTTCCAAAATCAGTATTAATTCATTACATTTAGGCAGTGTGTCTGACACTAAAAAAGTATCGTAGAGTGTAACTAAACGTGTGGAAGAGATCGAACTAGTTCCTCACTTACCAATTGATTTTTTTTTCAAACGGGAGGAGAGAGTTTCCATTCAAGTTGAAAATCGGCAAGTTACCCATCTTCGTGGCAACCACGATTTATTCTCAAAATGGTATTCAACAGAAAAATGCGGGTTTCAACTATATATTCGAATCATTATTTGGTGAGAAAAAAACATAAGTTTACTCATTTACAGAAGGATATTTAATCCAACTTTCTTTCTATTCAAACATAGGGGCCAACCCACAAAGATCTTCCAAAAAAGCTAGTTAGGAAATCTGTTGCATGCGACTAGGCAACTCGTTTCTGTACAAACTAGATAAACTGCTTCGTAAACACGACGAGCATAAACTGCAATATTACGATTGCAAATGGTCCTGATCTAGCAAAATTTTAATTTCAACACACAGGTATGTTAGAACTTGAAAAATTATCTGCATCAATGATATAGGATGGGAAAACTAACGAGTTCTCTTCTCTTCTCAAAACATCAGTTAACTAACTCTTTGCCAAGTAACCCAACTCTTTGGCAAGTTAACTAACTTTATCACATCATTCAAAAATGGATGACACAAATCGAAGAACAATCATGTTACTTTCAATAATCTTCACGCCAGTATTTGGCTCGATGTAGAAAATATTTGCAATCTGCTTAGGAATGGTCGCTCTTTGCAGAGCTTTTTCTCCAAGGTTGTCCGCACTTTTGAAACAAGATTACTATACAAAATAATTTTCTGCTTCTGCTCTGATTTCATTTAGATTTAGAGTCTGAGAATGGTATGCGTGTATAGTAGTAGTAGTAGTAGCAGCTTCCAAGCAGACTCCTCCGTAGGGCGGTGGTATGCAAGTTAAGCTGCAGAGGAGCATAGTGGTAGGCGATAACGAAAGGATGAGGTGTGCAAGGCCACTGTGAGTGGCCCAGCAAGGCTCGAACCCGTAACCAGCTCTACTCCAACGTGATGAGTTTAACAAGTCAAGTAAGCGGCTAGAATTTTTGTTCGGTGTTCATTTTTACCGCATATGCCACAGGGGAGTTCATCCATAGGGAGGTATCAAGTCGGGGAGTATTTGAGCCTCCATTCTCACTGACCAAAGCCCCGACATGTCGTGCTGAGCTAGGGGACCCCCTCGAAGCCTTCTATTAGATGCAGCTATATTGCACACTCATTTTTCTTTACCTCGCTTGGTTCTCTCCACCAAGGCAAGTATGGTGACGCATCATTATTGTAACCCCGCTCGCATAGAACGTACAGGCGGCGTAGCGGATATCGTTCACGGAAACAGTAGAACAGAGAGGAAGAAACAAGTCCATTCAGATTAAATGTAATGAAATATTCTGATAAACTTGAAAGCCTATCATGAAATTATCGAGTGGTTCATCCCGCGAAAGCTCAAATGATACACGATAATTAGAACGATTTTCTACGCTGATCTTCTAATCATGGAAAAAACATCAAGCTGCTAATGACTGCTCTTCGTGAAGATTTCATCGGAATGGTAACTCATTTTTAGAAATACATTCAACTATAATAGGTCAAAAGACTACTTATGTTTTATAAAGTGACTTTTCTTTGTGTACGCAGCATTAGATGTGAAGGAAAAGTTGGAGGCGCAGAGTTTTCGGAATAACATTGTTTTAAATGTGATCATTATTCCTCCACAGGCTAACATTTATCAGAGGCAAGTCAGCAACACTGCGTGTCCTGTTACAATGTTCAGAAGTAAGATCGTCAAAGCGGTGATCTTGGTGGTCAGTGTTGGATGAGCTAATAAACTCGAAGGGTCCTCGAACAAACCTCCAGGAATGAATGCTCAAAGATTTTCAGTATTGCTCTGTAATGGATTGAACTAGTTATTGTCATGCATCTTTTATCTTACTGTCACGGTAATGTTATTCGTTCTATCTAGGCTTACTGCAACGGGGAGAAGGAAATAAGTCAAACCTTAACCTAACGTAGTGAGAACAACGAGGTACACCTCGTTCCTTATGGAACTACCCCTTTCTCTTCAGTGGTTCAATAACGCCTTGGTGGCATCATTTACAATCCTACTTCTACGAAGTATACACGTATAGCAAATAAAAACAATACACCCCTCATTCTCTTCTTAGCTTAACATTTCCTTCGAAAGGTCACTCGACTCGCCGATTAACTATAAATGGCCATAAACCGTGCCTCACAAGAAGACGAGTCGTTATGGAACAACAAAATAACGATAAATTAATAGTAAGGCACATATTGAAATCGTCGAGGATTCGTTATAATATTGTCCGACCGTCCAACGGATTGTTACTTACGCATTTTAGCCGTGGCATACAATTTTTCTATGGTACTGGGGTCCTTCTCTTTCAAATTTCTTAGGTAATTGGAAAATGCAATTTGCTCTTCGGTTTCTAAATGAGTGAAGTTCTGGAGCAATTCAAGCATATCTTCAAAGTTCAATGACAAGCCGACATCAACCTCATCACCTGAGTCGGCATTCTGATCTATCCCGGTTATGGGGTTCTTCTCGACGGCTGGGCTTTGCTCTAGCTCTCTATCTGCCGTGGCAGAGCTTTTTCGAACATCCACACTAGCAACTACTGGCGTGCTGCCTTTGCTCGACTCCCCAGAAACTTTGGATCTATTACTAACAGTTTTCTGACATGACGTTTTTTCTCTTGATGAATCAGCTTGCACATTCTTTGCAGATTGCAATGCACTGTCAGGCAGCGATGTAATCAATATCTGGCTCAATGTCTCCCGCGAGGCGTCCGTCACCACTGCACCAATGTCATCGTCGCTTTGTTGCTCGCCCAATGTCGTAACAAAATCTTCTCCGACGGAATTCTCCGCACTACTACCGATGGAACAGTGATCGGGATCGTTTCGTCGTGTAATGAATACGGGAACATCTTTGAAAGTTCTAGCCACCTCTTCAGCGATTATCTCTGAAGAAGAAGCTTTCTTAGACACCGAGGCCGCTTCGGAATGAGTGGGTGACCTAGAAGTAGGGCTTGCATCCGACGACGCTTGTGTAGAAAGTTTTGCTTTGTTGAGGGAACTACCAGTTAGGCCAAACTGCTGCACTAGCTGACCCTGTTTTTGCAAGAACCCGTGAATGTGCGAAGAGTCCTTCGCATTGGGGGTCGTGCACATTGCACTTGAACCAGTTGATACATAATCGAAATCGTTGGACTTTAGCGAAAGAGCCTGCCAAGGGCTGGGAGGGACCACTAGATTTTGTTCGGGGGGTTTCCATTCTTTTCTTCGAGGAGATAATAGGTGTTTAACCATCATCGGTGTATTAAAGATATTCATCTGGGGAGCATACGCAGGAGTTTCTTCGTTGATTGACATAGCTTCAGCTAATGAAGGGCGTCTTAATGGGAGAGGCATGACCGGGGAACAGTCCGTGTTGTGACCTGCACAGTCATTCGTTTGATCTGTCTCACGTTGAGGGTCAAGTTGCTTCGCATTATTGGGAGATCTGGGACTGACGGTATCATCGCATATGAACAAACGATTACGATCAGGAGATAGTTGCTCATCATCGCTGCATGAACTTTTTCTTGGACTAGTTTCCAACAAGCCACCAAGACGATTTTCTCCTGATATGGTGTAAGTTTGATCACGAGGCGTGTGCCCGGAAGGAAATGGAGAACAAGTTCCCCAGTAACTAGTCGATGATGAAGCCGTGTTCTTCCATTTCGATCCTTCTATCGACGACCTACCCGAGCCCTCACCGTCAACACGAGCAAAAGTATAAGGAGTAGCGGACGTTGTTTCAAACGACGACTCATGTAACCTTCTTTCACCATCTTCATCACTACGACAGGTTGCAAGGCCGATGTGCTTCGGAAGATCACTAGCTGTTTTGCCATGAAAATTCATTGAAGGTGGTGGTCTGTCGAAAGTGATGCCCGAAGGTGATGCTTCCATTGAAGTCTGTCCGAGCCCAGATGGACGTTTCTCACTGTCATAAGCACTCGATGGTGTATGACGTGATTGTAAAAAGCATGGAGTCTTGAAACGTGTAAGACAAGGGTTGGTAAGGTCATTAGCCGGGGGAGTTTGTTCCAATTGCTTAATATTGTATATACTGGGTTTCCTGGTGGCAGATGGACTTGACGAATACCATTTATCCCCAGACTGAGGAGCAGTAGAGGTTGCAGAAGAATGAGGAGGTGAGAGAGGGGATTCGGCCACATATCGAAAAGAGGGCCCGTCAAAGTCATTACTCGCTCGAGATGAAGGACGCTCGATATAAGAGTCAGGATACATATTTTCTACTTTAACCAGAGTATTCGCCTGCACATTGACGTAGTCGGTGGATGATGAATGATCGACATTTAGCAGAGGTCGAGTGGGGGTCGAAGAACTGTTTGTAACTTTAGGGTTGGAAATGTTGTGCGGTGGTATCTTGTCACCAGACTTCAAAGGGGGAGGCGTTGTTTGGAATGCGGAGGCGTTGACAAAGAAGGGAGGAGGTTTAAGGTATGGATTGATAATTGGACTCGGAGAGCGAGTTGATGACAGTGTTTGGTTTAATGAGTCTCGACCATCAATATCTGGAGAGCAATGGCTTGTTTTCCATGTATAAGGATTTTTGACATTGGCTTGTGATAATAAGCCTGGATTTCTGACATAAGGATTAGGACGTGACAGTGTTTTCTTTTCAAATGATGAATGCACTGGAGGGTTCAGCTTACAAAGAGGCTGTGAAGTAGAGGGTTCATTGGATGGGGAACGCTGAGGACCAGGGGAAAGGTTATTGATTGATTGAACAGAGCTAACGGACAAAGAGCGCCAGACATGCGGCGGTTCGCAAGAAGGAGGTCGCTCAGACGACGACGGTACGAGGGAAAGTGAATGCCATGAATCAGTCGCGCTAGAAGGTGGGGATTGTTTCTGGATCGATAAAACATCAGCGCTGGGTGGTAAACGCCAACCCCCTTCCGATCCGGAGCTTAGGTCTATACGAGAAACCGTGCCGCCGGGTTTAGAGCTGCTGGTTTCCTTGCTGTAAGTTTCGCCAACACTACACGTTTCCAGGGACTCATCGATATCAACAAATCGATGTTTTCTGTCGTGGTTATCGC
Organism: Gammarus roeselii; assembly: GCA_016164225.1. Lineage (NCBI taxonomy): Eukaryota > Metazoa > Arthropoda > Malacostraca > Amphipoda > Gammaridae > Gammarus > Gammarus roeselii. Next base: position 9,018 of record SDVV010003817.1, on the reverse strand, counting down.
TATTGAGTTGCGCCGACCCAGGCAATTGATAAGGCAAACTGCCTGGTTCACGCGCATTTCTACTACGGCTTAAATTCCCGTCAGATAAAGACTCCTCTACAAACTCCCTCGAGTCAGAACGACTTGGCGCAACTCTGTTCCTATTGGAACACTCTTGGTTTGCAGATTTCATCAGCCGACCGGCTTCTCGACCATGGTGGTAGGAGCGAGAAGGTGACCCGATGCGATCATAGTTGCTTAGCCCAGCCATTGCTTCATCTCGACTATTCCTATTTCCTAAATTACCACGATCTATGCTATAACCTCTCCATGAGCCACCTTCACGATCACGGCTGTTCTCACCACCATCAGCATCAAATTTCCCTGCCGGATAATATTTTTTTTCTGGTTCTCCTTCATCCTCAGCCCGATGCACAGGATACATTTCGTCATCGTGTTCATAAGAAATATCCATGTCGTCTACAGAACGTTTCTCTCTAAACGAAGGCGACTCCCATACCACAACATTACCGTCCCGTCTTTTAGCTTCTTCCGGTTTCATGTGCCTCGAATTTTCAGAAGGCAGCAGATTATTGGAGCTCGCGCCGGGTTCGGCATTTGGGACATGATGATTTTCATTTGAAGGATTTAAGATGGGCACAGATGGCGACTGCTGTACTCTCGTAGAGGCAAGGTCAGATGGAACAGATGGCGACTGTGTATAATTTCTACCAGGGGCATCTTCAGATGGTAATAGAGGTGGCTGCTGCAGACTTGGTCTGGAGGTAAGTTCAGAAGGCGGCTGAATTGGACCTCTCCTAGACGCTAGTACAGGTGGTACGAATAGTGGTTGCTCTACCCTCATGTCCTGATCGGAAGCAATACCTGCGGTATCGGTGTCATCGACCGCTGGCCCAAACGCGTCAGAGATCCTTATGTCAAGTGCTCTGAGATCGGTTGGTGGCAGGTGCCTCAAGTCGATGTCAGTGCCTATGGAAGACTCTGTCACAGATTCTCGAGGGACTGGTGAAGAACCACGGGGTACTACATCTGGTTGGAGTGGCGACACAGAAGCTGTCTGTAATCGATCAGCAGATCGTGACCTAATCGGCAACACATCACTTGGTGTCACACTTGCTACCTTCTTCTGATCGTAGTTTCGATCAAATGGTTTCACTGGGAAACTAGGTTTGACAGTGAAAGTCTGTTCTTTCCGTTTATTGAGTGTGAGCAGAGAAGTGGTATTTAGAGAGCTTTTGAAGTGTTTGGCGGCTACGGCCATACCAATGGCTTGCATCTGTTCTAAAGTGGGGGACGGTTTACCTTCGCATTCCAATACTTGACGGACAAAACGTGCGATTTCCTCGGCGCTGAAACCCCGAGTTCCTCGAGCAATAGCAGCAATGTCGAGCCCTAAGAAGCTATTGCACACAGGAGCAGAATTTTCAACCCGTTGGATCAAGGTTTGAAGACTGAATTCAACTTTCTCCATGTTCTCCCAATCTTCTCTAGAGTTTCTCAGTTTGGGTATTTTCTTTTGCAGGAGAGAAAGTAGTGTGGTATTGTCACTATCTTCAAACACAACGAGAGGGTCTTTTCCTTCTTTTAGTAACTTTGAAGCTGCTTCGTGCATAATTGGCAGCAAAGCACCCATCACTCCAAAGTTTTTGCTAAATTTGCTCAAAATTTTCAAATCTTCTACAACTTTCAATCCTGCAAGAGCTCCACCCAAACTTAGAGGGACAGAATCGTTCAAGAATTTAGTTTCTAAGGGAGTGATTTCCCGACACTCGTCGGGAGTAACTATATTAGTTTTATAAAGAGAATAGTTTTCTTTCATTTCACGAGTGGATGCCTTTTCATAATCATCTGATGCAGGCTCCTTTTTAATCTGCAATTTAAGCGGTGACTTGTCATTATCTGTGTCTTTTACTGCATACTTGTTAGGCGGCATTATTCTCTCGTCAACATCTAATGGCCGTTTATTGAGTGATAGATTTTGAACAACGTCGATAATGTTCTCATTCTTTTCTTTCGACTCGACTGTTCTAGCGTTGCGGCTGTGAGCACCATCAGACCCATTACCTGAAGTCAACCTCTCGTGACAAACAAAGTCGTCCGAATTTTTTGTCGGTGTTTTAGATGGAGCAATCCTCGTCGCCTTCACGACTTCTGCATCTATACTATGCGGCCTACAAGTAGTTACTGGCAATGCTCTCTCCATGTTTCTTATTGTATTTTGTTCCGCCTCTTTGCCCTTAGCCATCGCTAATGCTGCACCGTCCGGGCGACTGAACTCGTGAGGCCCACTGCCAGAGTGACGAGTTCTGCTGTCGCCCTCCTCCTTTCTATCATCAATCGAACTCGATATTAACCCAATTGGCGGTGGTAGAAGACCAAGAGGTGGCAGTCCAGGTGGTGGTAAACGTGGTGGAGGGTAACAAGGTGCAGTAAAACTAGGCGGTGGAAGGTTGGGAGGAGGTAAACCATACGGCGGTAGTCCTGGAGGAGGTAATCGAAGTGGAACTAATCCTGGAGAGTGAAAACAGGGTGGCGGAGGGCCATGGGGAAGGGGATCAGAGATAGGCTGCTGCCCTACCACCACAGCCGGCAAGGATTGCGTGGTGCGCTTAGGTACCTGTTCTTCAACTCTGTTGCTCGACTCAGACCCAGGTTGGTTAGCTGCGGTGACGTCTCCCTCTTCCACTTGCAGCGGATCAGCAGACTGTTTATGTTGATCCTTGAGTAACAGATCTACTTGCTGCTGTTTCTTCTCCGCAAACATCTTTTGACGTCTGTGTATCTCCTCTATACTAACCTCCTCTGGAAACAACCAAGATTATTTGCAAGAAAACTGCTTGGATATTACGGTTTTAGAAATAAAATCTATGACTCTTGAATAAAAAACATCAACACTGTTTAATATCTTAGGTGACTCAAAGCAAATATGTCCTAAATAATTAACTCAGCAGCATTCCTGATCCCATAACTCCCACACAGTGGTCCTTTCTCAGACTAGTTATTTTGAAGCACAATTGTTTTTTCCTAGTAAGTATACGTAACCTACAACTTTTGAGTATTTTGGCTTCGTATAATATTCACCTTCTTTAAATCTTTTCCAAAACACAAAACAAAATGGATACTCACAATCCAAGATCCTATCTAAGACGCCTAATACGAATTGATCTTTGTTTTCCAAACCAAAAAGAAATGAGCAGAATAACTCCAAGACGAGCAAAATATTGAGAAAACTTAAATTGTGCTACAAACTCATCCATGTCAAATAAGGTTAAATGGTTCTAATTTTTGTAGGAACAGTCAACCAACTCAAATTATATGGGCCGAAAAATAACATTCAAACCAAAAATAAGCCGGAGAACAAGCAATTACCAGGCCTATTACTATGCTATTTTTTCACACAGAAGACGCGGCAATAGCGATCAACAGCGTACCTAGGTATTAAATAACGTGTTGCATTAGGGTGACCGGATTTATGACTTCCGAAATGAAGTCGTTGAAGCAGGCATTAAGGCGAATAATCGCAAAACGATACCGAAAAACAACAGACTGACCCAAAAAACGAATAAGAGACAAATTTGAGGTCTTCACCAAAGCAGGAAACCTCACGAACCAGAGCGGAAAGGATGGATAGAAGAATAAGACTAGTAAAAAAAATTTGCATAGAAGACAGAGGGCAATGCCGTATCATACACTGTGCTTGCAAAATAGTAATGCGTCTTTGGACCCAAGATACTTGTTCCAAAATAAACATAAAAAATATATACATGATCTGGATGGAAATAACACGAAATAAGAATAAAACAAATATGAAATAAGGACATTTCAACATTAGTTTCATTTTTATAATCATAGATGAACATTGGAAATGTTCATGAGAGTAGTATTAGCTCCCATGCCCATATTTACTTGAAGTAGATAAGAGGAATTAGATTAAGAGTGATGAAGCTTTCAAGCGCGCTGGAGTCAATGTCCTTCTGGCGTCGAACGTCAGTTCAGCAACTTGGTCTGCCACAACAAAATTTAAGATTTGGTTGTAGTGATTGGGTTTACTACCGCATAAAGTCTGTCCATTATGCTGCGAATGCCTAAGGTATGCACAGGTGCCACAAGAAATACAGGAACTCCTAAGATGTTGAAGCCATATGGTTCAAGCACTCAGCGAGTGGCAGCAAGGAGCGTTATTACTCATAATACACTTATCTAGAGCCTCACGGATTCGCCGTAGTCCTTAAAAAGCCGAAGGCAATGCGCCAAACCCCTGCTGCGAGGGAAGATGAAGAAACAAATACAGACACTAGGCCGAATCCCCCCCAGATAGGGGTGCGACCGACGGCAAGGCACACCTCACAGCCTCATCCGCTCACACTCGTACAACTTCACCCTTTGTGTTAAGGGGTCCGGCTGGTAACCCCGCAACACACACGCTGGCTCACAAGTGCAGTCCGAGGATACGTTGTCAGCAGCAGGGCCCGATAGCTTTCACTTGTTTACCCCATCCCCCCACCAACCCAACAACGTGATGCTAAGGGCGGGAAAGCAGATCAGAGCAGCGTCAAAAAACAACCATTCATAACCATTCTCTACTCACGCCTGCTCATTGCACGCTCTCTCGTCACTTCCACACTGATGTCTCTCCTTCACAACGCCTGCTTCACACCATCCATCCACCCAAACTTCGGTTTACCTCTAGGCCAGCGACCACTCGCCTCCGCCTTCATCACCATTTTTACCAATCTCCCTTCATCCATCTTCACCATGTGCCCGAACCCTCTCAGAACATACGAATCCACTCTGTCCTCCAACTTCTTCCCACATCTCCGTTCTGATTCGAACCACGTCGTTGGTGATCAGGTCTCTCAGCGCAAACTCCAGCAAAGCTCTTCAAACATATTATCTCGAAAACATTCAACCTTCTTCTCTCCTCTGCTCTCACCCCTCAAGTCTCAGCTCCGTAGAGCACAGTTGGGACAACAACACTCTCATACAACCCTGTCTTTGCTTCCATCCCCAACGTCATACAGCTCATTACACTCTTCAGTGCACCTAACACTTTACACCCCTCCTTCACTTCAGTTTTCACTAGTCCAGTCACCTCCACATGGAGCCCAGATACTTAAAAACTGAACTTCCTCTAACAGCTCTCCATTTAGGAGGACACTAATTTTGCTGGCATCCTCAGTCCTCGTGCATTTCATTACTTTACTTTTACCCACGTTCGATCGAAGCTTCCTCCTCTCACACACTCTACCAAACTCAGACACTAGCCAACATAGCTTCTCCTCTGAATCCGCCTCCAGCGCCGCATCATCCACAAATAGCAACTGACTCAACTGCCTACTCCGCTTATTCACTACAAACAGCTCCAAGCCACGACCCAGCACACTCGCGTTCACCTCCCTGACCACTCCATCCATGTAGAGGTTGAACAGCCTGGAAGACATCACGCAGCCTTGTCTCAGTCCCACTTTCACTGTGAACCAATCATTCACCTCGCTCCCCACTCTGACACATGCTCGGCTGTCAGCATAGAAACTCTGCATCGCTTTCGACACATGTCTGCCCACTCCATACAAACGCAACACCCTCCATAGCGCTTCCCTGTCAAACCTGCCATATGACTTTTCCAGATCCATGAAGGCCCAGAACACATCCTTCTTCTTTGCAAGGCACTTCTCACAAACCTGCTTCACTATAAAAATCTGATCGGCACTCCTTCAACCACTCCTAAAGCCACACTGTTCCTCCCCAATTGCGTAATCCGTAGTCTCTAATCCTTTTGATCAGCACTCTCCCGTACAACTTACCAACCACACATAACAGACTGATAACCTCTCGAGTTGCAGCATTAATTTTAATCTCCTTTGCCCTCATACAGAGGAACAATGCAAGCCCTGCGCCACTTAATCGGTACCGCGCCTGCTACAAAACACAAGTTCAGTAGCCTCACCAACTATTCGACAATCGTTTCAACACATTTTTCTTCCAGGCACTTAGTCACAACGCCATCCAAACCAAGGGGTTTCTCTGTTTCCATCACCTCCACCGCCTCCTGCACCTCTTCCCGGGTAATGTCCGCCACAAGACTTTCTCCCAAAACTGGCATCCGAGCACCACTATCCACCGAAACGATGTCAGCCTCTCTGTCATCTTCGACATTCAACAACTTATCAAAAAACTCAGCCAACATCTTTGTACACAACCACTTTCCATCAACGACTGGCCGTTTTCATCTTTCACCATCTCCTCTTTTCCAGTCTCTCCTTCCCTCACCCTATTCACCTCTTTCCAGAACATCTTCTTGTTCTCCTAGAAATTCTGGCACAACCGTCTGCCTCACCTGGCATCAGCGTCCCTTTCAGCTCACAACACTCGCTTCACTTCGTTTCTCATTTCTTTATAGCTTTCATAGGCCACCACAGACTTCACCTGCAACCACTACTCAAACGCTCCTCTTGCCGTGCCACCGCCAGTTTGACCTCCTCGTTCCACCACTCGCAACCCTTTCTTCTGCACCCGCCCAAACGGTGCGCACCACACACATTCTTCGCACATCTCAGCAACGCATCTCTTAATGTCTCCCATTTTTCCTCCACATCTTTCAGGTCCTGTCCTCTTACGTTGTCATATTCCTCCCTCAACGCCTGTTGAAACTCCTCAGCTCTGCTTCTCACATTCAGTTTACTCACTTTCACTGCCTCTCTTCCTCCTCCCACTCTTTTGTTGCATTTCCACCTCTGCTCCACTTTTAATCTACCTTCCACCAGCAGATGGTCAAACGCTCCTCCACCCTCTCCTCTCAACACCCGCACATCCAACAGCCTCCCCATCACTCTTCTCGAAATCAGCACAAAATCCATCCTCCACAACTGCACCACGGGCCATCCTTACCTATGTATACTAATGGATAGCTCGCTTCTTGAACAAACTGTTTCCGACCACCTACTCCTGCTCCATACACAGTCATATCAGGTTTTCTCCACAGTCATTTCTACAGGGAACGCCATACCTTCCCATCACATTCTCCTTCACTACATCTCCAATTCTTGCATTAAGGTCACCCAGTACAACCACATTGAATATACCACCAAAACTCTGAATTCACTCACTCGGATCAGTCCAAAATTGCTCCCTCTCATCTTCACTCCTCTCGCTAACCGGACTGTATGCACTCACAAATACCCATCTTTCTATGCCTAACTTAACTTTTACACACATCTATCTTGAGGACACCTCCTTCCACTCGGTAACGCAACTAGCCAACCGATCACTTAATTTCCACACCACACTTTCTTGTACCCAGCCTTTCGCCACACCAGACTTTCTTCCACTTACCAAACCAAACTCACATTCACCCTTACGTTTTAACTTCATCTCACTCAGCGCTAACACATCAAATTTCCTCCACACAAACATCTTGCCAATCTCTCTCCTCTTTACTCCATTGGTACGACAGCCACGTACATTCAGCAACCATAACAAAAGAGTTCGGAGAGGCGTGAGCCTCTCATCCCCTGCTCGTCTTGCCGTATTTGAGAAGAGTTTTACAGAGAACGGGATTCCTAGCCCCATTGCCCCGCCCCTTTTAGTCGCCTTTTACGACACGCAGGGATTACGTAGCACGATTAAACTCCCAATTACGGGGGCTATTTTAGTCGCGTTCTATGACAAGCGGTGGTTATGGTAGCAAGGTTCTACACCCCGGCTACAAGGCAAGAAAAAGAAGAGACAGGAAATGGGGATCCCATGCATGAGATCAACACTCAGTGTGCGGGATCTCTTGCATGAGAGAAGCATGAATGGAAAGAAAAAGAGTTGTAGTTAAAAATGTTGCACGAAGGAGAAAACGCAACACCAATTGGGAGAGTTACAAATAAAATTCCAACTCGACATAAGATTCAAGGAGACAAATAAAAGTCGAGTACGTTCAGGATTGGGGAGATAAGGATAGATAGTGAAGGGTGAAGAAGAGAGGAGTCTGAAGAGAAACAAGGGCGTTCACCCAGTCGGTAGGGCCATGAATCTATCAGAAGCCTAGGGAAGGTCCCGCAGAGTAACAGTACATATGGCAGTGGCACGTAAGCCCGCAATAATAAATTGAAAGGGCCACAATAATGTGGATGATCAAAACACTGTTTTTGAGTTATGAATATGGATGTATGCAACACAGTAATAAACAGAACATTTTAGATTACACTTAAATAAACACATTTCGATGCTAGATAAAATTTCAAGCATGTCGTGGTTTTAGCCTATCAAAGTTGGGAACAATTGAGATGTCAAATGTGTTGTTTGGTAAGAAAAGTTTGTGTGGAAAAAGTCTTGACGTCAGCAAAAGCTAATAACATTTAAAGAATATTTCAACTATGCTGTTATACAGGTAAAATTATTGTAAAAAGCGTGCTTGTAGTCTCAAAAATGAAACAAAAAAATTTACGAGTGATTTACCTAGAAAGAGGCTTTTGTCTACCTAAAATTCATCTAAATTGTAATTCTTACCTTTGATGTGACGGAAAGCGCAGTTGGTCCTGAACACGCACAGTGTCTTAATATTCTTCTCAACACTCTGGCAGATGAATCGCTTGTAGTTGGTGGGATGGAAGAGAAACTCGAGTTGGTTGTGGGCGAAGGGGCAGCGCGGCCCCTTGGAGCAGCAACGAGGGTCGCGCCAGCGGTGGCCTTTGGAGCGAAACACCTCGCGGCACTTGACACCTCTGGACGGCAGGAAGGGGAAGCAGTGGGTCAAATAACACGTCAAGACTATTCTGGCGTAGTACTTTTCATATTGCTAACTTTGCAGCCCTGCTTTGTCGCAGTTCATGCGGCGGGTTAATCACCTGCTGTAAAATTCGCATGTCCAACTTTAGTATTTGACCCTAAAGGCATAGATGGAACGAGCAGACTTTGACCCAAGTGTTAAATTTGAATTCCTGAATTGACAGAGCCAACCGTGACTTATAATTTTACTCTGAATAACGACCTAGCTACTACATGATGAAGTGGAATTAGAATGCATTCCAC
>SDVV010003816.1:0-20904 GCA_016164225.1 Gammarus roeselii | reverse complement strand
CTAACGGTGCAGTTCTCTCTAGAATCAACAACTAGCGGTGCAGTTCTCTCTTGTATCAACAACTAACGGTGCAGTTCTCTCTAGAATCAACAACTAGCGGTGCAGTTCTCTCTTGAATCAACAACTAGCGGTGCAGTTCTCTCTTGTATCAACAACTAGCGGTGCAGTTCTCTCTAGAATCAACAACTAACGGTGCAGTTCTCTCTAGAATCAACAACTAGCGGTGCAGTTCTCTCTTGTATCAACAACTAACGGTGCAGTTCTCTCTTGTATCAACAACTAACGGTGCAGTTCTCTCTAGAATCAACAACTAACGGTGCAGTTCTCTCTAGAATCAACAACTAGCGGTGCAGTTCTCTCTTGTATCAACAACTAGCGGTGCAGTTCTCTCTAGAATCAACAACTAGCGGTGCTGCTTGTGGCATATTGTGATGCATTGCATAACTGCTCAAAATTCCTACTATTTACCTATTCATGGGTAGCATCCCGTCAAAATCTGCCATAGCATATAAATTCAAACCCCTTCGTTATGAGTGTCACCGATGAAACGGAAACTCGTGAAATTCGCAGTCATTCATTCAAAATATATTTTTTTTGTATCTAGGATCTTGTTTCTTACTTCATTGAATACATTTTATAGGAATAATATTAATTTCGTTGGTAACAAATTTTCTCCATCTAATGATTTCTGGCAACTCATACGTCGAACAAAGGGAAGTTTTCATTTCAAGTTCTTTAATTAATATATTAGGTGTTTAGTTATAATCATTATGTTATGTGATAACACATATCTAAATAATCTGTTAATTCGACGGACTCATCTCAGTAGGATTATTTTTCTTACATTTTCGTGTTTTTTTTGCAGGTTACTATGCGTAGTAAATAACCGTCTATTCCAATTAAATTATCTACAATAAATTAAACAATGAATAATTTTAGGGAAAGGATTGGTAATAAATAGTTGCCGTATCCCTAAACCGACCTACTTTGGTGAGTTCACATGATACTCTGACCTTTTCATGCGTGAAAGGACTAAACGTCGTAAAATAATCCATTGATGGAACAAGAATAAACGATGCACAACAAGACAGCAGAGTAGAGACAGCCTGCCATGGCTTCTCACCACAAGACAACAGGGTAGAGACAGCCTTCCATGGCTTCTCACCACAAGACAACAGGGTAGAGACAGCATGCCATGGCGTCTCACCAAAACACAACAGGGTAGAGACAGCCTGCCATGGCTTCTCACCAAAACACAACAGGGTAGAGACAGCCTGCTATGGCTTCTCACCACAAGACAACAGGGTAGAGACAGCATGCCATGGTGTCTCACCAAAACACAACAGGGTAGAGACAGCCTGCCATGGCTTCTCACCAAAACACAACAGGGTAGAGACAGCCTGCCATGGCTCCTCACCTCAACACAACAGGGTAGAGACAGCCTGCCATGGCTTCTCACCACAACACAACAGGGTAGAGACAGCCTACGATGGCTTCTCACCAAAACACAACAGGGTCGAGACAGCCTGCTATGGCTTCTCACCACAACACAACAGGGTAGAGACAGCCTGCCATGGCTTCTCACCACAACACAACAGGGTATAGACAGCCTGCGATGGCTTCTCACCAAAACACAACACGGTAGAGACAGCCTGCCATGGCTTCTCACCAGAACACAACAGGGTAGAGACAGCCTGCGATGGCTTCTCAGCAAAACACAACAGGGTAGAGACAGCCTGCCATGGCTTCTCACAAGAACAAAACAGAGTAGAGACAGCCTGCGATGGCTTCTCACCACAACACAGCAGGGAAGAGACATCCTACCATGGCTTCTCACATCAACACAACAGGGCGAAAACACCTACCATGTCTTCTCACTCTAACACAACAGGGTGAAACCTCCTCCACGGGGCTCCAGAGGGATTGCACACGGCGAGTCTCCTCCACGAGGCTCCAGAGGAGTTGCACACAGCGAGCCTCCTCCACGGGGCTCCGGAGGGATTGCACACAGAGAGTCTTTTCCACGGGCTTTGGAAGGATTGCACACAGCGAGTCTCCTCCACGGGGCTCCGGAGGGATTGCATACAGCGAGCCTCCTCCACGGGGCTCCGGAGGGATTGCACACAGCAAGCCTCCTTCACGAGGCACCGGAGGGATTGCACACAGCGAGCCTCCTCCACGGGCTCGGGAGTTATTGCACACAGCAAGCCTCCTCCACTGGGGCTCAGGAGGGGTTGCACACATCGAGCTTCCTCCACGGGGCTCCGGAGGGATTGCACACAGCGAGCCTCCTCCGCGGGGCTCCGGAGAGTTTGCACACAGCGAGCCTCCTCCATGGGGCTCCGGAGGGATTGCACACAGCGAGCCTCTTCCATTGGGCTCTGGAGGGATTGCACACAGCGAGCCTCCTCCCCGGGGCTCCGGAGGGGTTGCACACAGCGAGCCTCCTCCACAGGGCTCCGGAGGGATTGCACACAGCGAGCCTCTTCCACGGGGCTTCGGAGGGATTGCACACAGCGAGCCTCCTCCACACGGCTCCATAGAGATTGCACACAGCGAGCCTCCTCCACGGGGCTCCGGAGGGATTGCACACAGCGAGCCTCCTCCACGAGGCTCCGAAGGGATTGCACACAGCGAGCCTCCTCCACGGGCTCCAGAGTTATTGCACACAGCAAGCCTCCTCCACGGGAGCTCCGGAGGGATTACACACAGCGAGCCTTTTCCACGGGGACTCCATAGGGATTGCATACAATGAGCCTCCTTCACGAGGGCTCCGGAGGGATTACACACAACTAGCCTCCTTCGCGAGGGCTCCGGAGGGATTGCACACAACGAGCCTCTTCCACGGGGGCTCCAGAGGTTCAACTTGAAAACATTTTTAAATTATGGGCAGGTTTGACTCTTTGGATCTCTAATTATTTGAAAATTCTTTAAAAAAAGCAGGAATTCCAAACTCTGGCTTCAATATCATCATCATTAATATCGTCTTTAACTAGCATTGGCCTGCACAAGTTGAGCACAAACACTCCTGACATTGTGAAGCCTAAAATATGTTGAAAGCGATCAACCTCACCTTCACAACTTTGGCCACGCGTTCCTCCGCATTCTGAGCCTAGCAACCGGTTTAACTTATTTTATAAATACGCGAGTGTTCGGGCGTAATGTTTTATTGACCTTAGATGTGTTTTAAATGCCGAAGAATGATGTATAATTCAATGTAGAAATTGTTTAGCCTATATGATAAATATTTATAAAAATAAAAAAATAAATTTATATGGCGTTTCTTTCCAGTCATATACTGAGGGCCACGTGATGCAACACATAAGATAAACTCAATTACCGAGGGCTACGTGACATATCACATGAGGCAAACTCATACCGAGGGTCCCGTGATCCAACACGTAAGGCACACTCATTTACCGAGGGCCACGTGACCAATCACATGAGGCAAACTCATTTACCGAAGGCCGCTTGATCCAACACATAAGGCACACTCACTCATTCACCGAGGGCCACTCGACCCATCACATGAGGCAAACTCATTTGTTATGCGTTAAAATTTGCTGCATTTGTTGGCATGTTTTTGTATTAATTACTTCTGAGTGCCAAAATATAACAAAAGCATCGTTCTGAAATCAGCAGAGAAATATCCAGCTTGTAGAAGAAAAAATTAATAAAACGGTTTCATTTGAGTAGATAAAAAATAATTAAGTAAGCTACAATAGTTGCTTTCACAGAACAAATCTACATGTGACTTCCATTTTATTCAACTAATTATGATTGAGGTTCAACAGAAGAGTTTGTCAATTGAAAAATTTACTTGTATAAAAGATACATTGCCGTGAGGTTTGTGGTTACTTTTAGCTCATATTACTGAACTTCTTTGCATATCTTGCTATATTCATTTGAGATTATTGTCAACTGAGAGGGAGACTCATTTAAAAACAGCTATATTCTTGACTTAATGATTGAAGGTGATCTAAAATAGCGCTTGTGGCACACTCGAGTGACCTGTGCATTTCTGCAAACTAACAAAAGCTTATGAGGTTACAGAAATATTGTCTTGATTCAAATATCAAAATTACTAGAACACGTATCCGACGTTTCCATCACTTCATATCTTTCGTCCTTGCTTCTCATCGTTTCCCGTCATTTTCTTTTCAAGACCTCCACCACTGTTTTTCAGTGCATGTAAAATGATTTCAATGAAACGGAGAATAAATTTTTACAATGTTCCAGAAATCTAACAAAGCCAAACTACTTGAGCAACATTAAGAAAAGGGAGTTCCACGATCCCACGCTAATGACTGTGGCCAACATCCTAACCTCGGAGCTATCTGCATGCAGGAGGGATATTTATTAGTAATTTCATTTAAGGTCTCCGATACAACCATTTTAGCTGACCCATTGCTACCGTGACATCGATTGATGTGTCGCACAGCGATTCGAATCCCGAAGGCAAACCCGGTCCTGATCTGAGTAAAGAAGAGCCTAGTCGGCACCGCAGCCAGACAGTTACGGTACTTTATGGCAAATACCTGTGTTCCGCGAGCAGCTCCGCAAGTCTGCGACAAAAAGTATACAGTTCAGATCGGCAAGTCTTTCCTCTAGTAGTGGTAGAGATCAGTGAGGTGAAACGACCTATTTCAACGTGAAAATTATATCATTATACGTTCGTAATTTTTCAGATTTGCTTTGACGATGAGTATCTTGCAGACTCATGTGTCGGTAGGACGGAGCAAATGAGTGAGAAACCCTTACATCAAAGAATGCGCGTTGTTTTCGGACCCAAAATCCATGGGCACTTATGTCACTCACGTTAGAAGAGCGAAGACGGATGTTCTCACCTGTGAGGGGGATCAGAATTGCTTATCATGTTCTCACCTGTGAGGAGGATTAGAATTGATTGCCATGTTTTCACCTGTGAGGGGATTAGAATTGGTTGCCATGTTTTTACCCGTGAGGGGATTAGAATTGGTTGCCATGTTCTCACCTGTGAGGGGGATAAGAATTGGTTGCCATATTCTCAACTGTGAGGGGGATTAGAATTGGTTGCCATGTTTTCACCTGTGAGGGGGATAAGAATTGGTTGCCATGTTTTCACCTGTGAGGGGATTAGAATCGGTTGCCATGTTCTCACCTGTGAGGGGGATTAGAATTGGTTGCCATGTTCTCACCTGTGAGGGGGATTAGAATTGGTTGCCATGTTCTCACCTGTGAGGGGGATTAGAATTGGTTGCCATGTTTTCACCTGTGAGGGGGATTAGAATTGGTTTCCATGTTTTCACCTTTGAGGGGGATAAGAATTGGTTGCCATGTTCTCACCTGCGAGGGGGATTAGAACTGGTTGCTATGTTTCACCTGTGAGGGGATTAGAATTGGTTGCCATATTCTCACTTGTGAGGGGGATTAAAATTGGTTGCCATGTTCTCACCTGTGAGGGGGATTAGAATTGGTTGCCATGTTCTCACCAGTGAGGGGGATTAGAATTGGTTGCCATGTTCTCACCTGTAAGGGGGATTAGAATTGGTTGCTGTGTTTCACCTGTGAGGGGGATTAGAATTGGTTGCCATGTTCTCACCTGTGAGGGGGATTAGAATTGGTTGCCATATTCTCACCTGTGAGGGGATTAGAATTGGTTGCCAAGCGTCGTGAGATCATTGATCAAATTAACAGCAGTTTCTTTCTAAACAATTAATAAATCAGGCTAATAATAACCCACCCTTAATCCCTATTGTCGGACTGTCCAGGGCTAAGACGTGATGGTCGCGCGGTTCCACTTGTAGACCCACGATTGCCGGATGGTTCTTACTGTCGGATCCACGATTGTTGTCGGACGGTTCTTACTGTAGGACCTAAGATTGTCTGACGGTCCTCACTGTTGAACCCACGATTGTCGGACGATTCTTACTGTCGGACCCAGGATTGTTGGACGGTTCTTACTGTCGTACCCACGATTGTCGGACGGTTTTAACTGTCACGATTGTCGGACGGTTCTTACTGTCACGATTGTCGGACGGTTCTCACTGTCATTAATTTGATCGTCGAACGATCCGTATCACTCATAAATGAATGTAGAACAGACTCTTGTTTCATGCATATATTTAGTCGTATCCATTGATATACGACAACCTTTTTTTCGTTCAAGGTGTATAAGTTGCCAGATAAAGCCAAGATATTATGCAAATCAATGAACAATTTTGGAGTAAACGTCGTCTAACTTACATTGAACGAAGTAATGCGTAACGGATGCACTTTAAATGCCGCTGATCATTGCTACTGTTGCCCAGAATGTATTATTTCCCGAAATTTCTTGAAATGATCTCATCTGCAGACTTCACTTTGCTGACCAGATAACTTGACATGGGGAAGCGGCATTGCATGTCAATATACGCTGTGTGACTATGCTCTGACACTCATGTGTTTGATCAGCGTTTTGTGTCAAAGCTACAGTTACCTAATTTTGGTAAGCCAGTCCCGAAGCTTCGTGATTCGTTCCTCAGGTCCAGAGGGCTGGATGTTTACGTTCGTGATGGCTTTATGACAACGAGACAGAATTATTTTGTATGTTCTTGTTGCGAGATGTTCATTCTCAATTTATGAAGATTCACAGGAAATTTGTATCTGTTTAGTCTGACCCGAAGGCCAAGTGGCGATGATCTAATTTTGATTGCATACTAAATGGTATGACGACTCTCCGGTCATTACATGGCAAAAACGAGTTTTATTATTCGTTGGCGACATGATCAGGCATCGTCAACAATGATATTGCTCGGTATTGCTTTGTTTGATTTTTTTCCACTGTGTCGTCTTGCGCCCAGTTGGCGAAAGTGGGCACCGTGATAAAAGTCAACTTCGGTAACCGTTAATCCGTTAATCCAAAAAATACCTTCGATAATCGTTAACAATTCCTTTTTGTTTAACGGGAGCTATTGATAAACCGATAACGTGAGCTTTATTGAAGGAAATAATGTTTTGCGCTGAAAAAGAATAAAATCAATCAAAAACAACAGTGAATTCTCTCACGGCAGACAAGACTATGCACCCGTGCACAGCCTACAAGCGCGGTAAAGATTGGCGCGATGTACGTAACCATCAGTTCCTGGCGTAGCAGCAAAGGTGCGGCTGGTAAGGTTAAATATTCGACAATAACACAGGCGGATGCTGGTGACGACAAGGCCAATAACACAGCCATATGCTGGTAACAAATTGGTGGTCGACGGTACTAATCATCACCACAGAGGCGTCCGCACGCACCTCTCTCACCACCCTCTTGCTTAACACAAACGCCCACAGCAGAACCCACTCTACTCAGGTATCGTTGAGGCTGCGCGTCTCTTAAAAATATATATTTCTGGGAGTAAACATATCTGAGTTAATGGTAGTTGAATGTAACGAAAATTAGTCCTACAATGATTTTCAAAATTATTTCATCAGCTAAATCGTTAACGAAAATGTTAAATTGGTTAGTTAACGATTAACGGATTAACTGCTTGGCGTCCAGCTTTTCCAGCTGGCCTTCGCCCCAACTCATCAGGCCGGTGGCACGCTATGTCGTATTACGGCCAAATAGTCGCCGGCCCGACCCATCGGGCCGAGGCACGCTGTGTCCTTGCGACTAGTTGGTCGGCGGCCCGACTCATCAGGCCGGTGTCATGGAATTAGGTCTAGCGATCAGTTAGTTGGTCGATGGTGACAAAGCTTCAAGTAACAAGAAAAGTACAGTTACTTTGGCTACTTACACTGCAGCAAATAATCCTTCTAATGTAGCTACTATAAATGCACTCGCAGCTGGATGTGGGAAAGCCACTTCCCTACCCACAGCTATGGTAAGTTTGAAAGCCATGGATGGAACAAAGCTTGTGCGAACCTTACTTGATCAGTGGGTTCAGAGGTCCTACATCTAAAGCGGAGTACTAAACAATGAAGACACATAATATCGTCATGCAACCCTGATCATCGCCGATTTTAAAAGTAACACAATGTAACATCCCCACTGTCATAATTGATGTGTCAACTCATGAGAATATCTCCATGTATGTAATAGTGGTTGACACATAAGCGGAAAAAACACAATATGTATGAAGGATAGAAGAGTTACAATAATCCCCTCAAAGCTCGGAGACACGTTATCTGGACCCATAAACTGAGAGTGAACATCTCCTCAAGGTTGCAGTAATCAAAGTACCTGTAGGAGATGTCAACTATTGAGGAGGTTAGACACAATTGGTATATCAACAGGCGACGCTTACATAAACGACACGGCAGCCGTAGAGCAGTTCAACAGAAGCATCAGGTACTCAAATGGTAGGTATGTTGCTAGATTGCCATGGGAGGCAGCTCATTACACACTGCCGATCAATTACCGTTTGGCAAAAGTGAGGCTGGTGGTGAACAATCCTAATCGTTTGAGATCAGAACCTGAACTCTTGCAGAACTGTGACGGTGTAATGCATGAGCAATTGCAAAAGAGCTTCATTAAAGGCTACGTAATATGGAGTCAATGGACGTGTGCCGTTATCTTCTTCACCATGCGTGAAGATGGAATCTCTAACATACCTCTGCGAGTGTTTTTTGATTGTTCAGCTAAACCAAACATTAATGCAGTAAGCTTGAATGATTGCCTGTAGCTCGGACCATCCATGGTCCCATAGTTACCTCAGATGTTGATGCAATTCAGATTGGGGTTGAAAGATATCTGTTGTGATATTACAAAGGTATTCTTGGATGAGCAGGACGGAGATTTCACAAGTTTCTACAGCCATGAGCTCCATGGATCTCGACAGCCCTATAGACACCTATCGCTTCAAGGTCATCTTTTTTGAAGCAGGCTGCTCAAAGATCATTCTGAGTGCTATAATTGGCGACCTATTTGAAAAGTATGGTGGGCAAAAGAACATTACAGGCAAGATCAAGAGAAACACCTATGTTGACATCATCTTGATAACTATATCAACTAAAGCAGAGTTACAGGAATTCCACAGTTCATCCAAGGAAATCTTGGGTGATGCTGGATTTAACCTCAGGGAATGGGCAACAAATTACCCAGAGCTCAAGAAAATGACACAACGAGAAGGTGAATCCAATGCCAGACCCACCGTCCCGGTCGTGAGATTTAGATGGGACCCTGTCCTGGACACCTTAACGGTAGTTCCAAAGGAGTTTGAATCAGGTAAACCGACAAAAAGAATCAGTCTGCGGAGTTCGCACAATTTGATGCTATCGAGTTGATGAAACCCATCACCATCAAGGCCAAAGGTAGGCTGTGATGATGATCTTCCTATCCACTGCAATAAAATGGGAGAAGGTCAGGATAGAGTTCGTGGAGATGGGTGACATATCCATCAAACGCAACTCAGTGATAGGTAAGTCAATGACCCTATACACATTTGCAGATTCTTCCACGTTAGAATGTGGGGCAGTTGTGTATTTGGTCAATGAAGGTTAAGCCACACTGTTATCAGCAAAGGAACGGATTGCACAGGAAGACACGTTTTCTGTGACCAGGTTGGAATTGACTGCAGAACTACTTGGAGCAAAGCTCACCAGGTATGTAAGTGAGGCTTATGAAAAATAAGTTAACATTGAGGCCCATACACATGTGGTCAGACAGTGAAGCTGCCTTGGGATGGATACATTCTGCAAAATCGGAAGTTAGACCCAAAGACAGCTCTCCCCAATGCCAATTGGCGCTCCCACTATTCAAAATCCCGTTGACCTGATAACGCGAGGAGTCAGCCCGAGGAAAATCAAGTCAAGCCACCTAAGGTGCCATGGACCTAAGAACATAGTGGAATTCTAAAAGCAGGAAAACTTTCCTACTCAAGTACACACAGTAACATCAAATAAAGCAGAAGAGATTCAACCCCTTGAGCCTTTCCTACTCGTAGTTGCAAACAAATGTTGCACCTACAAGAAGTTAATCATTACCTTTGGGTAGGCGATAAAGTTCATAGAGTGACTGAAGGGTAAGTTGAATGGCAAGATGGAAGGCAAATCAACAGGCGTGGTTACAGGTTAAAACATGATAATTTGGTATGTAACGGTGAAATAGGTTAAGAGTCGGACCCTCAAGGAGATAGAATGGGTTGGAAACTGGATTATTAAAGAGCTTTAACAAGGGGCCTTTGGGGATGAGATAAATATCATTGTAATTCCAGCTTCAAGCGCTCTACTTTATTGACGAAACAGCTCAGTCTGATGCTTAGGGTGGACAAATTAGTTGTGGTAAGTAGAATCACAGAAACTGAAGTAGAGGACTCAGTAACATATCCAGTCCTGTTACATGCCAATCATCGGATCACCGGTATAATCATCGAAGAGGATCACAAACAAAGGACCAATGGGAGTAAACCACCTACATTAAAGGTGGTGAATACCGAAAGCCACACAAAGAATCTATGGTATAATTAGTCAGGGCAAACAATGTAGTTGGGAAGGTGGGACACATTTCCGTAGACCATGTTGCAGAGTAAATTAGTCAAGTCCTTTTGCGTTTACTGGTGTCAATTATGCCGGCCCCCATTATATGATGAAAGGGACTCGAATTGACAAACAGTACATTGCTTTGTACACATGTGCATCGACACGAACGTTTCACCTGGAAGTTGCCAAGGACCTGCTCACAGAAGCATTCCTAAGAACCCTTCAAAGATTTACCACACTCGCCTCTTCTACCCTAATATGTTGATCAGTGATAACGGGTCAAACTTTATGAGTTCCGCTATGATACTACAATTTCGAGAGGAACATCACAGTATACGGAGTACCCTGTATGAAAATGAATGCAAATTGCATTACAATCCCAGTTGGGGTTCTTGTTTTGGAGGCACCTTTGAGAAGATAGCGAAGATGATCAAGCTTCGCCTACACAAAACGTTGCACCGAGCCATGGTGACAGAAGACGAATCTAAATAACCGTCCGTTGACATTCTATCTATGACTCGGTTGATGACCATCAACCACTGACACCGTACCAGCTGATGCTCGAATATCGTTTGGATTACATACCTGTAGCTACACCTGACCGAAGGTGGAACTTGATCCATCCATGTTCACAGCGGAGCTTCTACCACGCCGTCAGAAAAAACGTTCAGAAGTTCTGCACCGTTTCCAAACAAGGCTTAGAAAACTGTACATGACCATTTTTTGGCATATTGCCGTTGATGCCAGGGAATTAAATCGTCTCACCCAAAGTGGGCGACATAGTTTACATCCACAACGAGGGCCCCAGGCAACTATGAAGCCTGGGTCGGGTCGTCGAGCTTCACAGAACCAAAGATGGTCATGTAAGAAGCGTGAAACTAAAAATACGCGGAGAGACAGTCGACCGGTAGTATTGCTCCATCCATTAGAGGTGAGAGCGAAATAATATTTGGAGACTTTTCTCACGAGCTGCTGTATCCAAATCAAATACCCCTGTTCAAGACCAACAGCGGGCAAAAGAACAAAGGTTGCTCCTCTACCACTGACAAGGGACATAACTCAAATACAATAGCTGTCCGCGAGCCAAGAGCTGCCAGACCACAGAGAGCAGCAGCGTTAGCAGCCCAAAAGCGTTTCGTCACTCAACTACTTAAGTCACAATGCGCTTTTTTCTTGGGGTTGAAGTGTGTAGGTAATATATCCTACATGCCTTACGAACGAAAGAAACGTTTGTACATTGTTCCGGGCTGTTTGATTTTGCATGTAACGGAAAAAATCTGGTTAGTGTTGACGGTGAGGAAGCATAGTTGAGCCTTTTAACTCCTCCCCGCTCTCCCTCCCCTTCCTCGCTGCCTGGAGAAATTTCCATCACATCCAGTGCCGTGATGTTCCTTTCGTGTTGTGTGTAAAGTAGATGTTATTTCCCTAAAATCCAGAAGTAAATAGTTTTACGTTCATTATAGCATTGACGCACACATCATGGTTTGATATGGTAATGTTTGAATTGAGGTAAATAAGCCCACGTTGATAGTAATTGAATTGAAGTAAGCCGATTTTCTGATTTGATGTCCTGGAAGGGACGAGGGGCACGCTTTTGACGGCCTACGCAGCAGGGCTTGATCAGGGGCTCAAGCATTTTTCCGGTTTCAATCTATGGTCGAAGTGTATCGAAACGTCGTGGCGTGTGAGTGGTGTGATCCTATCATGCCCGGAACTAAAGAAAGAAACGAAAAAAAACATGGATACACGTAACTAGACGTACATACCGTAGGTAGTTACTGCACGTAATTACCTACGGATCGAATATATGATAGGACTTACAGGACAAGGGGCGACGATCACAACTCTTTCTAGTACCTGAAGACAAGAAAAAGAAAAGTGAGTTCATATCCAAGCTAAATAACGTGTTTATAAGGTAGTCCATAAAATGATTACCAATAAATAACTACCAATCTATTGACTACTTAAGTCATCGAGTGTTTGAAAATTCACTGAAGATGACTCTCTTCCTGTTAGACGGAGAGAGAGCCAAAACGTTTCTTCTCAACCTCTAGAAACGATGTTTAAAGATAAGTGCGTTTTGATGAGGAAATTCATTGATTGATTGATCAGGGGCCTATCTCCACCGGAGCAGGAACTTGAACACAGATTTCAGGAAGCCAAAATTTAGAGTTTTCTTTAACATACATATTCCCTAATGTTGAAATGGTTTACTAGGTAGGTGTAGAAATATGATAATCCTTCTTCAATAGTGTATATCTAGCGCGATTAAAAATTCCCTCTCATTTAATGGCATGATTTAAATCCTCCTCTTGATCCAAAATATATCTCTGACAATGAGAAGCCTGGCTTGAATTTCCTTATATTCATTAAAACATTGTTTTGTTCGAATTGAATGTGGGTTATGTGCTGAATTGTCTACATAAACATATTTCTAATTAGCCCAACCAGACTATAATTTTATTCATTTTTTTTGCAGTACACTTAAATCTCAGTAGCCACCAAGTGATATTTGCTTGTAAAGACGCTACTCCGAGGATGCGCACAGTTTGTCTCCGTTTCACGTTTATTTGACGATTTTGTAATCGAACACTAGAGTGCAAGTATGGAATTAGTTGTTTTAATCAAGAGAGTAATAGAGAGAACATCTGCCGTTAAAATCCTATGCTGTTCTCCGTTATTTTGCTTTCTGTGTATCGATGCCGGATAGGATCATTGTCTCAACGTATAATAGGACAGGAACAACTTTATAGTTCCTTTAAATTCCAAGAAAAAAAGTTTAGTAACTTGGCGGTAAAAAATGTGTGACGGTAATTTTTTGACGATACGTGAGAAATTTTAAAAGTTTTCATCCAAAGTTTAATTTCAACCGGATAGGGACTTTAAAGAGTACACTCCAAGAGAGCAGTGATGACATAGAGGTGATTTCAACCATTCAATATTTGCACAGTTAGCTGTGAAAACATAAGCGATCAATTCAAGGCTAGGTGTAAACAAAGAGCTACATGTTACGCGTCGTTTATGTTTGTCTGTTGAATGTCCCCTTGACGTCACCCTAAACAACCGGTTCCCAAGAATCGAGAGCTAAATAGTACTTCCATTTCTGAAGCGATACCGAAAACTGAGATAAATCAATACAGCTACAACAAATCATCAAAAAACAGAGGTCGCATTCTGTCAATCAATTCTACTGAATTGACTGAATTAGCCGCAATGTGTTTGCATGCAACACCCGAGCTACATTAATAGCAGTACCATTTTAATGCATATATCTAAACTATATTTCAAATTGTACAGTC
The DNA here is from genome assembly GCA_016164225.1 of Gammarus roeselii. Taxonomy (NCBI): domain Eukaryota; kingdom Metazoa; phylum Arthropoda; class Malacostraca; order Amphipoda; family Gammaridae; genus Gammarus; species Gammarus roeselii. Next base: position 7,180 of record SDVV010003816.1, on the reverse strand, counting down.
TGCTTATAAATTATATTGCCATCGTCACTTGTAAGATGGAACTCCCGCCATCAAGCACGACTACCACTGCCTGTAAGCACCAACTACAGACCCCTCCTAGCAGCACCTGTCTTGAGTCGAGCTACAACGCTGAACCGTTCCGACAGTTCAGAAGGCGTCAAGCAAACAAACATCAAATTATGCTGTGAGCTCGTGATGAATTATTATACAGCCAGATTTAATCAGAAGCTTATAAGCTAATGAAATGTGCATTTATATATGACAGCTGCAGGATGTAGCAAGACCAATACTGTGACGTGAACGATGATTAATATTTAGGCTATTAAGATTGAATAATTTGCAATTGAAGTCAGTGCTGTGGCCCATCAATTGCGGCCAGGATATCAGGTTCAAGCAGACGCCACAGAGATATTTGGGTGAAATAAACATTTTATTGTTTGCAACTCCCACTGGCTTCGAGTGTGATGGTCGAATTTGCAGTTCCATTTATAGACACAAGATTGTGAATATTCAATATGTGTGATGGTTCATGTAAAATATTTTACGATGGCATACCTAATAGATTCTATGCTGTTATATGTATGCAATAATTAGGGCACGTCGTAGTCATATCGCGAAGTTGGTTTGGGGGAATGGCACTCGAGCAAGTGTATTTGCAGGTTGGCCATATTGAATGTGTTGTATTGCCATAAATAACCATTGATGCTGAAGTCGTTTGCACAGTCGAGGCTTTGTTAACAATAAAATAATGATGTTTTTGAACTAAAATATAGTACCCGTTGTTCCACAGACAGCAGTGTGAATCACAGCCTTATACTGCGAGAACAGTGTATGAGGAGTGACTGAGGGAAATTGCAATACTGCTACAATAGGAGTATGTCAAATCCTTCCCCCACCAATTGTTCACATCAGAACACATACCGGAAATGCATTTTTTCCAGCATTTTTTCTTGATAATAAATGAATGCTTTATATGGCACAGTCCTTCACATTGTTCTCATTATCACTACTCTCCCCTGCGCAGCATCAACGCGGAACAGGTGAACAAAGCCGGCGTAATGCAGCGTGGGGGACGTGCTCGTCGACGCTGCTGAGTAACACTGATAACATCTCGTTGCTGAGTGGACCGACCGTCCAGCGTTTACCGGCCTGCGTATATTTTGCCGACCACACTTTTTTAATGATGGAAAACCCTAAACTAAGTTAAGCAAAGTTTAAACGGACTCTACGAAGACCCGGTGAAGGTAGAGTATTTAGACCCTGGGGTAGAGTTAGGATGGGTTTTCACAATGGCATCTAGTGGTGCTTGTCCTGCTATTAACGAGGCCGCGATAATCCAATCATTTGACAAACAAATGTCGTGGTTATCCAATGCCACATAATAGGCCTGGGATGCGGACACACCGAGTATAAAATTCCATGGGTGCTCTATGCTAACTGCATCAAGATTGCATTTAAATGAATTTCAGTTTCATTTTACTCCCGGTAATTACGCCGGTGAGCATTTAAGGGGGGAATTGTGGAGGCAGTGGGTGTTGGCGAAATTATATTGAGCTATTGCATGTCTGACCGCAAGATGGCCACCACTATAGCGTTCCTGGTGGGCCTTCTAGTGGCAATGGAGCTATAAGAAATTGTTTTTAAGATGTCTAATAACGCACGTGTGATAAATAGGACATTTCCTCGGTATCAGCTCAAGGACAATTTAAGCAGTATTAGATGTTCTGACACGTTATGGGTATCAGCATAAGCAATTTTGTTGGCGCCCACCAGCTCGACAGGCATTGATGCCATCTAGTGGTCAGACATCCAAAACTCTATAGACGTTAGAACAATGAGAGGAAGTTATTATCTTTTTACCATTGTTCTATATACCTAACGCACTCTTGATCCTCAAAATAGGTAAGAGGTGCGTTTTGTATCGTAACGTAAGGAATTAATTACCACAAAAATAGTGCTACGCACAGTGCCGAGCTCTTTTACAGCAGATTTCATTACAGACGAACACAAAAATCTCATTCGAGTTGATCTTGATGGGGCGGACAGAAGATCTCTCCTACCTTCGTGCGCAGGGGACGTGAATTTGAGTTTCTTCATCTTCTATTTATTCTCGGATCCTAACACCAGACTGGATGTCCGTGAACACCAGACTGGATGTCCTTGAACACCCGACTGGATGTCCGTGAACACCAGACTGGATGTCCTTGAACACCCGACTGAATGTCCTTGGACACCCGACTGGGTGTCCTTCAAACGCGGAGAGTATATTGCGGCGAAATATTTCCTTGTTCGCAGTTTGGTCGTTCTTCTTGCGATGCAATTTCGAAAAATGTCCGCGGGTGCCGCTGAAAGTTGAATTAAAATAATTAAAGAAGGTACACCGTAAACTTTTTAATAGGCTGATAGAATAAACCGTTACGGGGAGAATCCCATCTTCAGCTAACACTACCTCAAATGAATTAAAACATACGATTATGATGGAAGTAGTTGGATGATGTACTAAAACAGCTGTATAGTTTCACAGCTATGGACAGGGGGAGTAAACTGGTTGCTATGTTAAAAACCGGTTCCACTTTAGCAATGCACAATGACTCAAAAAAAATCCCTTATTGTTGCTTGAGCTGGCTAAAATGATAAAACCAATGTTGTTAATTGAGGAAATAAATGGATGTGAAGAGTGGCTCAGAGAGTCACCTGTATGAGAACTTCTCCAGCCACGCTTTGTTACTCTGTGTTTGAGTGTCTGAGAGTTCGCGTGTTCATGCCAATGTACTGTGATGCACAAGGTGTAACAACTGTAACAGTAAATCAAAGATGAACTGGATGCAAGAGAAAATCTGTACCTGCAAAAATGCATATCATAATAAAGTTCCATATCTATTAATTTCTTCACAACCATCAGACTGATAGAAAATTGTATTTAAACGTGTTCCACATGCGTTCAGTTTGCGGCAGGACCAAATGACGACCTTTTACCTACCACATTTGTTTTTTATCTAAAAAACTAGGTTTTAACAACAGAATGCAGATTTTTCAACGTGAATGATTTCAGGGTCTTTATTGCAGAAACTTGATCATTTCATAATGATGTAATGGAAGGTTTATAGATGTATTACACGTTTCGCAGCCCGGGTCTAAATTTGTGGTTGTTCCTTCTAAATTTCCTTGTTCTTCTGGATATGTTTTTATGTTTGGAGTAGCTATGACACTGAACCGAAACCTGACATCACCTCGCATTCGGGGCTTCGGTGTGGATTTGAATTTTGCGAAGTTCGGTGCATTCCTGGTCTTGTTATCGTATACTCCGATATCTGTGAAACAATCTGAATTTTACGTGTATCTGATTTGTCACGTCGTGCTTTCAAAACTACTTATCCGAAGGTTGCCTTGTTAAAGTTTTAACTCGGCTATCAGAGAGGGGAGTATCACGTTTAACGGCCCCTTTTTAATTTTAAGTTTATTTTGTCCTAAATTTTTGCTTTTGTTGATGTTTCAGTCAGGTTATGATTTTCTACACATACGAGAATTTCTAGGTTTCTCTGTGTTCAACTGCTCGATTGAACTTAAGCCTAATGTTGGGCGGCAGGGTCAGGTTGTACTCCTATAGGGAGATGGTCTTAATTTCTAATGTTAAAGAATTAGTAATTTTTTTTATGTAAATGAGTAGTGATAACAGCGTTGGAAAAACTGCAGTCCGTAACCAAAATACGATCTCGCGTCGCAAGAATACGAGTCCAGAACGTTACCCACTGGGCCATCCGGCACAACGAAGTTGTGGTTCAAGCTTTCATGGATATTGTCTTGTTTAGGTTAGACTACCATTTCCTCGTACCACTGTAGTCTCTAGCCTGACTGACGCTTAGCAGGAGCAAGAAATACTGAAGCTAAAATTCATAACGGCAGACGATATACAAATTGCCCAAACGTAGCTCTGTTTAGAGCTCGCTTAGAAAGCATCATTACTCGAGTAACATCAATGACTTATTATTTCAGCCGTATAGATGGTGAAGTCGTCCTCCCCGCCGTCTGCTGGATTATAGTGCTACTTTGATGTTCCATTGTAACGCACCAATACTATACATTGAACATCAGCTCCTGAGCACTTCACTGTTAACAGTCAATGTTGGAAATTTATTTATTCCTTTGGGTAAGGCACAGGAAGGAACTGAGATCCAAAACATTGGAAGTCAGTATCAGTTTGTGGTGACGGTGGCCATTAATACCATAATAGGTAAAATATCTTATGCGGCAAACACAAATTAAACTTCTCTAAGGAACAAACCGAGCGATGACTGAACTACTCCCTCAGTACGATGAGTGCCGCAGCATTAACATCAACACTCCCACTTTACACACGGGCACAGTTTTCGAGACTACTTTATTTTGTGATGTGACAGTCACAGTTTTGGGGGTAAATTGAATTGATGCTTGGCACTTCCTTTTTCAAGGTGCAATGCAATCAATGAGGAAATTACAAAATCATTTTAATCGTAATAAAAGTGCCACTTGCGCATTATGCAATTGACTCCGGAAAAAAAGTAACAAAAAAAAAAGGAATTGAAAATGTTACGGTTGGGCATCATGAGCTTCCGCACTTGTAATTGCGAGGGCTTGAAATGAAGCAAAACTGTAATCTTTGACTTGGTGTATTGGCTAAGATGCACCTAACTTGTCACGAGGTAAGGATGCTAAAGAATGCAAGGAAGATATTGTTGGTATTTCTTCTACTTGATCTGGGTTTGACTTGGTCCACAGGTCCTGCACGTGGTCTTGACTGAAGTGGACTGTAAGCTGTCCATAATCAACTCTTCAGTCTTCTAGCCTTGGTCCTTTTGGACTTCTACTTTGTTCCGTCGCCAATGAAAGCGCTGGAAGAAAAATGCACCTTTCAGCCGAGGCCACATTGTGGGCACTTCCACCTCATTCTGCTTGCCTCAATACAGACAAACAAAATGGGTGGATCTAAGAATATATAACACGATTTTACATTCTAGTAGGTCCTTGGTTAAAAATTAATAGCGCGTAAAACATATGCATATAATAATGAAATATCATCTTTAGGATTCACGCATGAAGAACATTACAAAATGTGAAAAGGTTACTAATTTGATTATCCAATTATTGGGGAATTTATGGATATGCATGGAAAAGCGAATTCCTTTACACTTACACTTGCATTACACTTATAGTAGCCATTGTGTGGGAATAGAATTACACTTGCATTACACTTATTGTAGCCATGGTGTGGGCATAGAATTACTCTTGCATTACACTTATTGTAGTCATTGTGTGGGAATAGAATTACACTTGTATTACACTTATTGTAGTCATGGTGTGTGCATAGAATTACACTTGCATTACACTTATTGTAGCCATGGTGTGGGCATATAATTACACTTGCATTACACTTATTGTAGTCATAATGTGGGAATAGAATTACACTTGCATTACACTTATTGTAGCCATGGTGTGGGCATAGAATTACACTTGCATTACACTTATTGTAGCCATGGTGTGAGAATAGAATTACACTTGCATTACACTTATTGTAGCCATTGTGAGGGAATAGAATTACACTTGCATTACACTTATTGTAGCCATGGTGTGGGCATAGAATTACACTTGCATTACACTTATTGTAGCCATGGTGTGGGCATAGAATTACACTTGCATTACACATACTGTAGCCATGGTGTGAGAATAGAATTACACTTGCATTACACTTATTGTAGCCATGGTGTGGGCATAGAATTACATTTGCATTACACTTTTGTAGCCATGGTGTGGGAATAGAATTACACTTGCATTACACTTATTGTAGCCATGGTGTGGGAATAGAATTACACTTGCATTACACTTATTGTAGCCATGGTGTGGGAACATAATTACACTTGCATTACACTTATTGTAGCCATGGTGTGGGAATAGAATTACACTTGCATTTCACTTATTGTAGCCATGGTGTGGGAATAGAATTACACTTGCATTACACTTATTGTAGCCATGGTGTGGGAATATAATTACACTTGCATTACACTTATTGTAGCCATGGTGTGGGAATAGAATTACACTTGCATTACACTTATTGTAGCCATGGTGTGGGAATAGAATTACACTTGCATTACGGTTATTGTAGCCATGGTGTGGGAATAAAATTACGCTTGCATTACACTCGTTGTAGCCATGGTGTGAGAATAGAATTCCCGCATAAAGAATGTTCCACCATGTGAACTGGATACCAATTGATTATCCTATTATAGCTAATCAAGGGTAATGTATGAGTGATATAAATGCATTGCAATGCCTGGAATGGTGCACGAGGAATTCCCCAAAGCCAGCTGGAGCTGTACATCTTATTTGCATAAGGTTATGTATAGCTACATCTGGCACCCAGGTGGATACAAGTAATATCCTACTGTAGGAATCTATGATTTAATTCTTGGTCTGCTCTAGGTTCATAAACCTAGTGTGAGGTACATGAGTCCTTTGTAGAACTGGTGAATTAGGGATGTCCTAGTTATCATCACTGAGGTAGGCACATAATGGAATACTCTGGTATAAGGGATGTCCTAGTTATCATCACTGAGATAGGCACATAATGGAATACTCTGGTATAAGGGATGTCCTAGTTATCATCACTGAGGTAGGCACATAATGGAATACTCTGGTATAAGGGATGTCCTAGCACATAATGGAACACTCTGGTATAAGGGATGTCCTAGTTATCATCACTGAGGTAGGCACATAATGGAATACTCTGGTATTAGGGATGTCCTAGTTTTCATCACTGAGGTAGGCACATAATGAGATACTCTGGTATTAGGGATGTCCTAGTTTTCATCACTGAGGTAGGCACATGATGAAATACTCTGGTATTAGGGATGTCCTAGTTTTCATCTCTGAGGTAGGCACCTGATTAAATACTCTGGTATTAGGGATGTCCTAGTTTTAATCTCTGAGGTAGGCACATAATGAAATACTCTGGTATTAGGGATGTCCTAGTTTCATCACTGAGGTAGGCACATTATGAAACACTCTGGTATTAGGGATGTCCTAGTTTTCATCACTGAGGTAGGCACATAATGGAATACTCTGGTATTAGGGATGTCCTAGTTTTCATCACTGAGGTAGGCACATAATGGAATACTCTGGTATTAGGGATGTCCTAGTTTCATCACTG
>SDVV010003815.1:0-20904 GCA_016164225.1 Gammarus roeselii | reverse complement strand
TATATTAGAGCACCACCTTTCTTAGGCAAGTAAACCGTGTCATCCGAGAAAGAGGGGACACCACCAAGGCAAAAAACAGTGACATGAACGGATCGACACATTCAAGATCTCATGCCATTCGTCACAGGTGCAGTGACGGGAAATTCTTCTTGATTCTGAACAAAGAAATGTAATACAGAAAGACATGTCGAGGGAAGCCCAAGTCAGCACCTCACTGTTCACAGCACAGGGAAAACACAGGTTTTTAATTGTCTAACGACATATAACAGAGGCAACACTATATGGAGGCGCTTTTAGATGATAATGATATGAAGAAAATATGAGTGAGAAAGGATCCGTTCAAGGCAGTATTTGTTGATGGTTTATATTTAATTGGTAACGCAATAACTTTATCAATTGGTAAAATGCCTTTCATAAAATTTTAATGGTGCTATTGGGCATACCACTTTGAGATTAACGACAATCGGCCGGAAAGCCTAACAAAACCGCCAACAGGCAAATAATAATTGGTAAAAGGAAACTTTTTTTACTTAAGTATGTAACACCACAGGCGGGACGTAATTCACTCGAACCATCTACCTTGAGTGAACACTTTACAAAACCATAGGAAGGTATGTATGCACGAGAGATTGGTTTGAATGGAACTTCGACTTAGAGCTCCCCTTTGCCCCACGGTAAACGTGCTTGCACCACTTCCACTTGAAGACTTCCGCTTCCTTCGCTCCTACTACGAAGTTCGAAATGGACCCTAGCCAGCAGCTATGACAGCGCCATCTCTGAAATGGAATTGCCCCTGACTACAGCAGCGGACTTCAGCCTTATCAACGTTAGGATTTTTTATGTGTGAATGTAATTACAAATTCTTAAACACCCCACTTCCCAATGTTAATAAAAGGCAAAATCTGTGAATGAGGGGAGTGACTTCCTGACTGAGGTCCGGCGGCAAATAAATTGGAGTGAACCGACTTTGTTTCGCACGAAATGAGCAGGAAACACTCTTCTTAACTTGTGAAGTCAACATCTGACATTCTTTCAGAGAAAAAAAGCCCCAGTTCAAGTTTGCTTGAGTCACATCTAATTTCACGTACTATCGGTTACAAAAAAAGATAGAGACCTTATTTTTAATTTCGCGTTTTGTTTACGACATCCCTGCACCGAGATTATATGTTTTATAGTATGGATATACATATTTGCTTTTTCTCTAGACGTTTAGCTGTAAACATACATCAATAAAAAATTTACCTAACTACATACAATTTGATTTAAATGAAGTTTAAGTAATGCGAAATTAAAACTAAGGTCTATATCTTTGTAACCGATAGTACATAAACTGAAGACCTGATCACACAATATATAGCCTGTCATGGATATTGAGCGGAAAATGCAATAAAAAAATGTAGTTCGGCAATTTCCGTAGCCTTCTGGTGATGGGACGTGGACAATCTTCAAATTAGAGAACCGTGCGATTTGATATAACAAAATGCTTATCCCCAATTTACTAGTCCCAGACGGATAAAATTACACTATAAAATTACACTCCAACCAGCAATAGCAAACACAAATTAACATTGAACATCGATGTCATAATTTGATTGGTCGCCCCCTTAATCCAATGTGTTCTGCCATTTTGTATCCAAGTTATTTGGTGCGAACGATGCGTTTTCCATCCCGTATTCCAGTGCTAAGCTGGTAACAGTTCAGTGGCTGTCCGGAGAACAAATGTTATCGTAGGTATTTTGTAAGTTTGAAGATGTTCTTATACGTACAACCTGTAATGTCAAGGTCATCAAGGTATAAACGTGTCAGCATGTTTCTTGTTCCTTACAAATAATACCTAAGGTAGCTGGTCCCCTTATACCTATGTATGTTTATAGGTACCGTGAACACACACGCGTTGCATTAAGCAAAATGTACAACAAAACCATTAGACTATCCCAAATCAAATTGTCCCGTGACCCTCTGTAAAAGGAAAAACGCTGTAACGATCGGTTCGCCACATGCCGAACAACACGATTGTACGTCTCAAGCGGGATCGTCAAAGTCAATACAAATCTGCGCATAGCCCCCCCCCCTACATATCAAAAGCAATGATGAAGTCGATCAACAGCTTGTTCACATCATTCCATACAATTCGCGTGTCAAGAAATATCAACCATTCGGGGTCACACCAAAAAGGATAAACGCACCACCCGAATAAATGAAGTAGTCAGGTTATAAATAATAAGTAAATTCATCCGTTCTGAGAATGACATTTTCTACTAATAGGAAACGAAATCACAGACGAACCACTTTGAGCTACCAAGTCCCCGCGATCCCAGAGAGGCGCAAAGCGAGGACACTCCAATCTCAGAAAAGAAGGAGAGGCGTTAGAGTACTTCGTTTTTGCATTTCATTTAGGCATTATATTGCTTATCTTATGGTAACCCATGTTTTATAATCGCAGATTTAGATCTTCTCACCAACCCTGTTATATGTTACTCGGTATGAACATTTTTGTGTATTTTTTCAACAAGCCTCTAAAGTGTTTCACATTAGAGATTCAGCTGGTTGCTCTCAGATTGTGTAACTCTTCCTCAAACCTTTCGAAGTGTTTCCCATGTATAACGAGGTCTGGCCAGTTTTGATCTCGACGTGTCAGCACGTTCAGATAACAGCATAGGCCACGTGTACATTTTCTAAGGGCTACGAGTCTCACAGCTGCCGCCAACCGATCTATTTCGGGTGATTTGAGCACGTACATATTTAACGGATTCAGGGTGGGGTCAAAAGTAACTGAAATTGTTCATGTAGCCAATATGCAGCTAGAAATAACGTAGAACAGGCCTCTTAGATGGCCACGAATAGTAGAGCTGTCGACGCCGTGCATAAATCCCATTACGCAAAAACGCCCATTTCGTGTGTTTTTGGCGGCAACCTAGGAATCGAATCATATTGTATCTATGTTAGTACATAGTTAATCCGTTTGTGTTCCAAAGTAATACTCTTTTAATCTATTTTCCAACAATCATATCCGGCTCATTTAATGTGATCAATAAAACTATATATCACAGGCTGCTGTTGATGTTAAACCACTGCCACCTATCTCAATTTATACTACCTTGATGACGAGTATCATTAACCCTCGCTTACCACATGTACCGAAAGTAATTACAGACCTTACAAGTTTTCTTATGACACCGAGTAGGGATATAGTGTTCAGAAAAGACCAAAGACCAAAAGAAGGCGGAGCATGTATATACGTAAAAAAAAAATGCGACTAGAAGAGTGATTACGTGTGGATGCAGAGACAATGTCGACGATGTTAGGATTACCGTTCAAGTTAGGAAGACTAAATCCTTTGTTGTCGGTGCCATTCACAGACCACCCAAAGCCATTAACTAAGCGTTCAGACACCTAGAATGTATAGTCCAAATAACAGCTTATCTGCTGAAGAAGATTATTTACGTTCTTAAAAGTTTGATGAAGATCACTTAAAATCAAATATATTAAACCCGATCATCAGAGGAATAAAACGTGAGCAACTCACTGATACACATTCCGGATTCACAAAGGACGGTGCTAGATCTGATAATTACGAACAATCGATCATCTCCAAGTGTCCATCCTCAGGTGTAGACAACGTAAAAATAGGCGGCGTGATCACAGTGCTCAACGAAAAGTGAAAACCAATCGTCTTGACATGCAAAACAAAGAAAGTTTACTCGGAAGATTCAGTCAAATTAGAGCTATGGAACAGTTCTATTGTTTAACAACATGCGCAATATAGAGCGTCTTTAATGTTCGATCTGATATGTAAGAGTTTCTTATTTAAGCTTGACTCAGTATCATGAACCAATAGTTACGAAGAAATTTGGATAGTTGGATAGTTCTTGAACTCAATCAAGGAATGGGAAAACTAAAATATCTACAAGGGTCACTCAGAGTTGACATAAATAAAAACTCCACAAACAACAAGGATTTAGATGATCAATAATTGCATGCGTCCTGTAGAGCGGACACATGGGCGAAAGTGGACGGTCACAGCAGACAACGGGTACGTGCTGAATCAGAGCAAGCAAAGAATAATCGTAAGTAAACCTAGAGCATCCTCGGGAACATCGTGCCCCTCGAGCAACATAGAAAGTCGTGCAGCTGCGAAAACCTAAATGAAATAGCGGACGCCTTCAATGATTTTTTCGTCTATGTTAAAAAACGCACGCGTTGAGATGAGTAGATAGTAAAACGACGAATATGTCACCGAGACAGTTTTATCGGCGGGCGTACGTGCGGGCGACCATGAGGCGACCATAAATGGTGGGTAGGGGCGGGACTGGTTGTGGGTCGGAGTCACTGATAAGGGAGGCGGGCGACGCGAAGGAGGCGGAAGCGGGTGGCAGGCTGGATGCCAGGCTTGCGGGCTAGATTGGCAGTTTTTATGTTATGAACATTTTTTTTTTTGTATTTATGTGCTTTTTCTAATTAGATGGCTGTATTGGGGTATAATTGGTCACTAACTGTTGCTCGTTATATATACTTTTTTGGTTCTGGTAGGGATAGTGTTATAACAAGTTTCTGGAGGGGTGGGGTGTAGGGATCCCCTGGGCAAGAAGTTGGATGCGCTATGGCAAATTAGGTGAATTTGCTCCTATCTGTTATTTGAAATGATTTTTTTCCAGGACTGATTTGTAATTATTTCTATGTTTTGAGTGAATGTTTCGTTGTACATTTATGTCTGAATTAAAATTCTATATATTTTTCTGTACATATATGTTTTGTATTCTTATCTAGTTGGGAAATAATTGACTAATTCTGAGGTTGTTTGGTGCGGTTCTTAGCGGGTGGATGCTTGGTACTAGCCTAATATTGAATTTAGGCAATGTTCTGTGTATTTTTCAGCCGTTTAATTCATATGTATATAATATCTATAGGAATAGTATGGCTTATTAGTCTGGTAGTTGGCGAGTTGGTGTTTATATTTTGGCTTGATGCAGCAGCTTCGTTACGAGAATCGATCTACCCCATAACGCATTATTCAGTTTTGAATCAGATATATCGGTGTTCCATTGATGCGGTGTTTCAATAGCGAGAGTACCTGAACGATGTGGATTTATTGCAAGTTATTATATTGTGTTATGTATACTTAGTAACGATCGTTTTGATATATGATGAATTTTGGTATTGTTTTTGGAATTTTGAATAGTTATCTCATACAGTTATAGGAATTTTTAAGATATTTTAGGTTTGCATCGTCCATGTGGCCCAATTTTTTTCTGGCATAATTGGTCGGTAATTGCATTATTTTGGTATTTAATATGTATATATAACATTCTGTTACGATTAGGCCGTGGTTACTTTAGTTAAAGAAATGTAAATTTATGTCTGTTTTGGACTGAGTTGGAGAGTAATTTCAACAGATTTTGTATACACTATAGCGTGTTCGTGTAGAAGTATTCCATACCATTTACTATAGGTTCCAGCTTATGTTGATCGCATGTCCTGGTATCTTATTCACGTCAGTTGTTTGGTTGATTACATGCTTTTTTTTCGTTCGTCACGGATTTTAATGTATGTTTTGGGTATGGTAGAGAATTGATCTTCTTGCTTTGTGATTTAACTCGAGAGTTTTAGATTGCGTCTTTCAGTTTTGTATGTCCTCTGTACACTTTACATCTTCGATTCAATGTATTGAGTATTTATACGATTATAGGAATATTACGTTTGTATCTGCAATGCAGAACATTATTTCAGATATATATTAGTTACAAGTTGTATATTTTTAGTGTTTTATGTATCTTCTTACATCCTGGTACATTGTTTGACGTAGTTATTATAGATATGATATAGAAGATCCCAATCGTTACAAACTCGGTCTTGCTGTTAAGTTATCGTATGTTTTTTGTGGGACCATTCTTCAATATTTTGGAGAAGTTAGAGGTGTCCCATAGGCAAAAGTTCGTGTGTTTATGCCTTTTTGTGTAAGTAGATTGATTTCCTATAGTGGATACCCTTAGTGTATTACATTTTTAATGTGAATTAGAGCACGTAGTTATTTTATTATTGTTGTACGATTTTTTTCCCACAATAATCATAGGAATGTATGCATAAGAGGTGTAAGTCCCTACTGCATCTTTGTGGAATTTTTTCATTGAACCCCAGCGAGTGTGTAGAGTAACATTTTAAAAGATGATTCACTGGATGGATGGGTCCTGGTGTAGAGGTGGTTTATACTCTTTGGTAGTCATTTGGAGTTCATCCATGTTCAACGTGAATTTGTAAGTTCTTGCGGACGTCGATTTTAAGTTCCTTGGGTTTGTTAGAGAGGTTATGCGACGAACTGCTATTAATTGAATTGGTTTACTTACTTCATCAGTGAACAGATGCCCAGATTTTTATGGTCACACTCATTGAGACTCCTGTCATTCCCATTTTGACAACTGTACCTGTGTTTAGATTCTTGGTTATATCCAGGATGTGACTTTGCTCGACGCTGTTCAGAGACGATGGACTAAACAGATGCATGAGGAGAGTATATATCACCGAGAACCGCTTTCTTGAGTCATTTTGGTGGGCGGTGGGGTAGGGTGCGGTGCATGCAACCTGACTCAAGCGCCCGTACGGTGGTTCGCGCAGAAACGGTGGGCGGGGCTGAGGGTACCGGAACTGGTTTGGTGCGCGAGTCAGCTAACGGACGGGGGGGGGGGCAAGCGGAAGAGGGACGGCCGGAGTCAGACAGGCGGCTAACGGGTGACTATTCATAAGGTATGTTACTAGGTTATATATATTATTAGGCTTTTATGTGTCAATTGGTTATATAAATAGAACGTTTACGCACTACCTCTGGTGTTCGCATTTCATCGGGGCATTGCATGCAACCTTGTCTCATTCGGATGAATGGACGGACGGATGAACGGACAGCGTTCGAAAATGCATTGGCAAGGTTTATATTTTGAAATCTTTAATTTGTACTGTATTTTGATATATATTGTATTTATAAATAATTATTTTCTTCTTTAGATGGTTGTAGTGGAGTATAATTGGTCACTACCTGTTGCTCGTTATTTATATTTATTCGATTCTGGTATGAATAGTGCTATAGCAAGTTTCTGGAGGGGGATTGGTGCGGTAGAGAAACCCCCAAGGTAGAAAGTTGGATGCGCTCCTAGAAAATTATGTGAGTTTGCTCCTGCCTGTTCTTGTCTAATAAATTTGTTTCCGTGGCACGTTTGCTACGTTGTGAGTGTATGTATCGTTATATATTTATGGATGGCTTATTGTTACTATATATTTTTTCTGTGAACATATATGTTGGTATTCTTATCTAGTTGTGGTATATTTGAATCATTCGATGCTTGATTGGTGGGTTCGTAGCGGTGGGGGCTTGTGATATTTCTGTATGTTTTGTTCATTTATCACTATATATTCTTTTATAGGATTAGTGTGGTAGGCATGTCGTATAACTGAATTTGTAGCCTTAGTGTGCGAACGGCCCTGTTTGTACCAGCCTGAAGGTAGGATTGCAGGCAAGGTTCTGTGTTACCCATCTATTTATTTCATATGTATATAATATCTATAGAAATAGTAAGGATTATTTGTAAGGTTGTTTGCGGTTAATGTTTTTTTTTCTTAGGATGCTGTATCTTCGTTACGAGATTCTTTCTACCCCATATTGCATTATCCAGTTTTGAAACATTTATATCAGTGTTCTATTGACACGTTTTTCCAATAGCGAAAGTACCTGAACGATATGGATTTACTGTAAGTTAAAATATTATGTTATGTATACTTAGTAATGATCGATTGAATTATTTTTTGAATTTGTGTTGTTTTTGGAATTTCGATCAGTTAACTCATACAATTTTAGACATCTTAGGGTATTTTAAGCTTGCAGCTTCAACATTATTTCAGGCATAATGGGGTCGGTTGTTGCATCATTGTGGTAGTTTTATATGTATATATGACACATCTAATACGATTTAGCAGTTAAAGGACAGACAGAAATTGTGGCTAATTTCATTAGATTTTTGTGTGTACCATACCGTATTTACTAGAGGTTTCAGTTACGTCGCCTTCATGTCTTGGTATCTTATTCACATTTCTTGTTTGTTTGGTTAAATGATAGTTCATTCTCATTCATCACGTTTTTAATGTATGATTTGGGTTTGGTAGAGAATTAATCTTCTTGCTTTGTTATATCTCGTGAGTTTTAGTATAGGTCTTTCAGTTTTGTAGGTTTTCTGTTGAATTTCCATCCTCAATGCAGTTTGGTGGTTATTTATACAATCAAGACTGTGTTACCTCTAAATTTGTTATATATCAGTGGTAGATTGCTGAGAAGTGACCTAGTAAAGCATTATAGAGTTCATTTTTTATGACACAGTGGGCTTGGATTTGTACTCCCAGAGGCAAAGCATCAGTTAGGTCTAGGAATTTATTATTGATTTGAATGGTATGGTAGTAAAAAAACATTTTTCACATTAACTCAGCGTTAAATGTCAGTTATTTTTGGTATGGCTGTTATGTTAGTATACGATCTTAGTCATGAACCAGATCACGTCGGATATTGGAGTAGGGTTCATCATCTGGGTGCGGTATGATACACCGTATATAATAGTTAACGTTGTTGCTTAGGGTAGAGTAGAGAATCTTATTTAGCTATTTTTTTTAGAGGTTGGTGTACATTTTGTATTTGATATCATAGGAATATATCTGTATTCGAAATAAATTTGCCTAATTTCATGGGATGATGGGTGTAAAATACGCTTATTTGGATGTAATGCTTCAAAAATTTGGTGCGTTTCCCCTCTCGACATTGGATTTGGGTCCGGTTTCATATTGCCTTGGAGGACTATTCCACCGGATTTGTGTTGAGTGTTAGTGTTGAAATTCTTCAATAATTGAATGTGCATCTCACTTATGTTATTCAATCGCAGGTCTTTGCTAGATGCTTATTCCTGCACGTCATTGTTTTATAAATGTTTGTAAGACATTTGAAGTTTAGACACTTAGAAGTTATTGTTCAATTCAGGCTTCGTTATGAGACTGCGTTCTAATTCAGAATATTTGACTTATTTGAGCATTCACCAGATCCATTTTAACATTTTTAACTGAAGGTTTGTGATGATGGCCGTAAACCTAACTCATCCTATCCTATCTTAACCAATATTGTCCCCCGTTTCCATACTTATGTTAGGTTCTTCTTCTATGATTTAAATTTTTTTCTCATCAAATCTATTCACTTGACTCATATTTTTACCAATCTTTACCAATTTATGTATTTGTAGATAACTGATATCTCCATCACTTGTCAATATATCCTCGAATCAAGCTCGAATCAAGCTAATTCATCCAACACTCGTAAACAAAATTTTGAGATGTGAACATCCATTTTTATTTATTCTGAGACGATATTCTTGTTCTCCACGTATCACTGACTCAATTCGCGGCGTGCAGATACCTTTTATATCTTGATTACATGATACATCTTGCAAAACATTAGGCCCATCATCGCTCACCGTGGTCAACATGAACGTATGTATGTAAGTGTATAGAGCTGTATACGTACGTGCATGTGTATATTCGAGCGTATGTACGTGTACATGTATCGAAAAAAATATATATATATAGCAAAATTTATATTTCAATACACTTTAAAAATTTCAAAAAGAAAAAAAATTGACGCCAGTACCTTTCTTTAGTAGCCAAGATTTCACATTAATAAAATGATTTGGCTTTGTACGGGCGTCGATTGAATTTAGAGGTAACACACAGTCATGATACGATGCCACAGACGTACCATGCATCTGTTAACCCATCGTCTCTGAACAGCCTCGAACAAAGACACATCCTGGACATAACCAAAATCTAGACACATGTACAGTGGTCAAGAATGAGTCTCAGAGAGTGTGTGGCCATAAAAAGCAAGGCTTCTGTTTACTGATGACTCAAGTAAAACACTAGAACGATGAGCAGCTCGTCGCATAACCTCACTAACAAACCCCTGAAACTTAAGATCGACGTCTACAAGAACGTATATAATTCACGTTGAACATGGATGAACTCCAAATGACAACCAAAGAGTATAAACCACCTCTACACTAGGACCTATCCATCCAGTATATCATCATCTAAACGTTAAACTACACATTTGCTAGGGATCAATGACGAAAATTCCACAAAGATGCAGTACGGACTTACACCTCTTAAACATACATTCCTATGATTCTCGTGGAAAAGAAAACACAACATCAACACCATATATAAAATAGCTAAATAAGGTTCTCTACTCCGCTATAATTCACATAAAAATTGTACTACATTATGGTATCCATCCTAATAAATCGGTCCATTTACAGAAACCAGCATAAACAGGATGAGCTTTTGCCTAGGGGACTCTCTAACTCCTCCTAAATACTGAAGAATGGTCATATAATAAATATACAATACCCTAACAGCAAGACCAAGTTTGTAACAAATCGTCTGTTCTATATCTATAATAACTACGTCAAATATTGTAACAGGATGCAAGAAGATATATAAAACACTATAAAATGAACAATATGTTACTAAATTAGACCTGAAATAATGTTCTATAATGTAGATACATACGTAATATATCCTAAATTGTATAAATAACCAACAGATTGCATTGAAGATGGAAATTCAACAGAGAACCTACAAAACTGAAAGACCTATACTAAAACTCACGAGATATAACAAAGCAAGAAGATTAATTTTCTACCATACCCAAAACATACATTAAAACGTGATGAGTGAGAATGAACTATCATTTAACCAAACAAACAAGAAATGTGAATAAGATACCAAGACTTGCAGGCAACGTAACTGAAACCTATAGTAAATACGGAATAGTACACACAAAAATCTAATGAAATTAGCCACAACTTCTGTCCAAAACCGGGATAAATTACCATCTCTTTAACTAAAGTAACTACGGCTAAATCGTAACAGATGTCATATATACATATAAAACTATCACAACGATGCAACAACCGACCCCATTATGCCTGAAATAATGTTGAAGCTGCAAGCCTAAAATACCCTAAATGCCTAAAACTGTATGAGTTAACTGATCGAAATTCCAAAAACATCACAAATTCAACATAAATCAATCGATCATTACTAAGTATACATAACATAATATTTAAACTTACAGTAAATCCATATTGTTCAGGTACTTTTGCTATTGGAAAAAACGCGTCAATGGAACACTGATATAAATGTTTTAAAACTGGATAATGCAACATGGGGTAGAAAGAATCTCGTAACAAAGATACAACATCCTAAGAAAAAAATATACATACATTAACCGCAAACAACCTGACAAATAATCCTTTCTATTTCCATAGATATTCTATACATATGAAATAAATAGATGGGAAACACAGAACCTTGCCTGCAATCCTACCTTCAGGCTAGTACAAACAAGGCCGTTCGCACACTAAGGCTGCAAATTGAGTTTTAAGACATGCCTACCACACTTATCCTATAAAAGAATATATAGAGATAAATCAACATAAAATACAAAAATATCCCAAGCCCCCACCGCTACGAACCCACCAATCAAGCATCGAATGAGTCATATATACCACAACTAGATAAGAATACCAACATATATGTCCACAGAAAAAGTATATAGAAACAATAAGCAATCCATAAATATAGCACGATATATACACTCACAACGTAGCAAACGTGCCACGAAAACAAATTTATAAGACAAGGAACAGGCAAAAGCAAACTCATATAATTTTCCAGGAGCGCATCCAACTTTCTACCTTGGGGGTTTCTCTACCGCACCAATTCCCCCTCCAGAAAACTTGCTATAACACTATTCATACCAGAATCAAATAAATATATATAACGAGCAACAGTTAGTGACCAATTATACTCCACTACAACCATCCAAAGAAGAAAAAAAATATTCATAAATACAATATATATCAAAATACAGTACAAATTTAAGTGTTTAAAAAATAAACCATGCCAATGCATCTCCGAACGCTGTCCGTCCATCAGTCCGTTCACCTGTCCGTCCATTCATCCGATTGAGACAAGGTTGCATGCAATGCCCCGGTGAAATGCGAACACCAGAGGTAGTGCGTAAACGTTCTATTTATATAACCTATTAACAAATAAAATCCCAATAATGTATATAACCTAGTAACATACCTTATAAATAATCCGAAAGCTGTCCATCCATTCATCAGAATGAGTCACCCGTTAGCCGCCTGTCTGACTCCGGCCGTCCCCCTCCCACTTGCCCCCCCCCCTCCGTCAGTTAGCTGACTCGTGCACTAAACCAGTTCCGGTACCCTCCGCCCCCGCCCCCCGTTTCTACGCGAACCCCGTACGGGCGCTTGAGTCAGGTTGCATGCACCGCACCCTACCCCACCGCCCACCAAAATGACTCAAGAATGCGGTTCTCGGTGATATATACTCAACTTGCATGGTATGTCTGAGGTACTGTACCGTGACTGGGTGTTACCTCTAAATTTGTTATGTCAGTGGTAAAGTATTGTGGAGTTCGTTGTTATGACACAGTGGGCTTTGATTTGTTCTACTAGAGACATAATATCTTATTAAGGTTCAGGAATTTTTCAGATTGAACGGGCATTGTAGTATTATTTCTTTATTACGCATAAACTCTGTGTTAAATGTCAGATATTTTTGGTATGACTGTTATGTTATTAGTATACGATCTCAGTCATGGACCAGATCACGTGGGATATTGGAGTAGGATTTATCATCTGGGTGTGGTAGGATACACCGTGTATAATAGGTAATCAATGTTGTTTAGGGTAGAGTAGAGAATCTAATTTAGCTATTTTATAGTTGTTGTTATACGTTTTCGACCGGTTATCATAGGAATATAACTGTATTTGATATAAATTCGTCTAATTTATGGAATGATGGGTATAAAATACGCTTAATTGGAAGTAATGATTCAAAATATTGGTAGGTTTTACCTCATGACACTGGATTTGGGTCCGGTTACATGTCGTCTCGGAGAACTAATCTACCGGATTTATGTAGAGTGTTAATGTTAAAATTCTTCAATATGCGTGTCTTTACTAGATGCTTATTCCCGCTTGTCTTACTTTTTATAAATGTTATGATTCGTTTGCAGTTTAAACAACTTAGAAGTTACTGATTAATTCAGGCTTTGTTATGAGATTGCGTTCCAATTCAGATTATCCGACTTACTCGAGCATTTACCAGATCCACAATAGCATTTTTCACTATACCCTATCCCAACCTCCAAACATCTTAACCTATCCTAACCTAATCTAACCAAGGATTATTTTTTCCCCCTTTTTCATACTTTTGTGGTGTATTTCTTTATTAATTTAAGCTTTATTCAGATCAAATCTATCCACTAGACTCTGTAGTTTTTAGTAGTCTTTACCAGTTAATGTACCTACACATACATATATTTTTCTTTCACTTTGCTTGTTACAAGTCCAGTATTATTGACTAGTGTCAAGTTGTGTTAGGTGATTGCTCGTTAGTGGACTGTAGAGTTCAAAACGTTTATGTAAGCTGACCTCATATGTAAGTGATTGTTACGAATGTTAAAGCGTTAGCAAGTTTTACGTATGGTTTTACTGTTGGAATAAGATTTTTTGTTGTAACGTTGGATGTGTTGCTCCTACCATTTTCGTCTATTACAAATCCACTCTAACATTTTCACTACAGATCTGTGATGTAAGGTCCGCAGTCAACAAGATCTAGATATAACCATGTGTTTAATTACGCAAAACAAATATCTCCACTTGAATCTACATTTGATTTATCCTTTGCAGTTTTGATACGTACTTCCAATTTTGATCTAGCCAATTTCATCCGTTTTCATAGATAATTTCAGCGTTGTTTGATTGTTATAACTTTTTTTTCATCTGATTCTTGATTCTGATTTGACACAATTATATATTTTTTTTTTACATTTTATTCAGACCCATCAAAAAACCTAACCTAACCTAACCTTATGAACGGTATTCAGTCATTGATATATACATATGAGCCCCTCCACACGGTTCTTTATAAAACTTGCACCTAATTCTTTGTACTTCGTGGTCACTCTCGACCCATATTTGATGGCAGAGAGGCCAGATTTTCAATCATAGATGGTTTGAATGTTTCAAGTATTTCATATTTGTATCCTGTTTCACACAAACGAACATTTCGTCTCATACTAGGTCCATCACATTTACTACATCCTTCGACGACTTGCACGGTTGATTTGCCTTTTCTTTCCTATAATTTTCATATTCATGATGATGACTTCATTTCAGATGTGGCCACACATTACTCGTGGATTTATGTTTATTAAATTTTGTTTCTTTTCTGCATAGATTACAAACCCACGTTGCCCCATTTATTTCGAACAAACGATGACTCAAAATATACCCCATCCTTCCCAACAAAATCACAATCTTGACTGAGCAAGATCTGATCGGACTTTGATTTTTATCCTACCAATCCGTAATACATCTAGAACATTCATCCCCAAGGTAGGTTTATGGCAATGTTTAAATTTGTCATGAGCGACATTTTGAGTTTGGTTTCATACCATAGAACATATTCTCCTACTGATTTCGACAATTCAACGTAACCTCCGACTGACACGATGTATGCAATTGATTGCTTAACCTTTTAGTTTTGGGATAATATAAACATTTGATTAAGGATTGACATGGTTTAATACTGTATTATTAGCATTAATTACAGATCTTGCTAAATTCATCAATACTTTCTAATCCATTCTTTTGATTGTAACAGCATGGCTCGTACTTCCAACTATAGCCATCATTACAATGTTTCAGTTTCCTCTCAAAATCCTTCATTTACTCCGGCATATCTCTGGTGCGATTACCGAAGGCTGTTCCGTTCCCGTGAGTCCACAAATGTAGTGCTTCTTCTTGAACCTTAATTATTCGAAATTTCTCAAATTCAATGTCATTCTGATCTTCATCATTGTTGCATACCTTCCCACTACCTCAGCTTTATTCCAGTCATGATGACTCTCCACTTGGATCATATCAATTTCGAGATTTGCTTTCTTATTTCCCTTGAACTTTGTTACATACGACTGTTACCCGTCGACATTAGTTACCCAAAGCCGACTTCCTTTTTCCGTCATACATATATGAGTGTTATCTCCCACTCTTTTGATTCTTGCTTTAATCATTCTGAGATAACTGATATTTTCAACACGAGTCAATAGTTGTTCGATCCGAATCATATGATCTTCGGAAATTTCTTATTCCATAACACGTAAACTAATTTTTGCCACGTGAACATTCACTGTGGTCTATTAGAGGATGAGCTGACCAGCTCCACTTACCCTATACAATACCTATTCACAAATCCTATCACAACGCTATAAGTGTCACTGAATTAAAACAACTTATAGCATTAGCAAAGACTTGCAATAAATACCCAAATGAAATGGCATCACAACGCTATAAGCGCAACCCAATAATACGATATACTATTAAAAATAATTCCATCCTACATATACAGCAAAACAATACGTACCAGGCTAACATTTCGAGAGGATATGCCAATTAAAGAACCAATTTACTTACCCTCTACAATACCTAAAAACAAACCAATAGTAATCAGTAATCATAACCAAACAATATTCTCCAGGGCGTTTTCTGGACCCCTACCTCCAGGGCCGTTTACGGACCCCTATCTCCAAGGCATATTTGCACCCCCGATCTCCAGGGCATATTTGCACCTATTATAGCTCCTTGCGGTTGTATTGTTCCTTCGTTCCGACTCGCCGATGACGGTGCGCAGCTGGTGCTCAAGGACAAAGACCTTTGCAGCAAGAACCCCGTCATCGCCTCTCCTCTGGAGACTCTGGAAGACAATCAGGAACTCATCCATCGGTAACTATCCTCCCCTACGCAAAACCGACACACGTCGCTCCTTTTTCTCAACCACCCCAAAGACGTGCTTGTTCAGCCTGGCGGAGCAGACCGAGCAGAGCAAGAAAAGCTTAGACATCCTCTTCACGGCGATCAAAAGCTCCTCGTCATCCTCCTCGCACTCATCGACTGCGCATACTAGCTTTATTAGCACAGTTTACTGCAATTATACCTATTTACTTGTATACTAACTAGCACGAACACTAACTTAACACTACACAAAGAAATGTGCACAGCACGAACTGAAAGTTAGAGAAAGTTTGATCACTGATCACCTGAACAATCTGTCAGGGAATTAATGACCCTGGTAGTTAACTCATTAGTTTGACTAGTTGTAGTGCCGGTACCCTCCGCTCCGCTGACGGTTGAATCAAAAACTCGAAGATAATAAGTCCAGAATTTATGTCTCATTTTCTTTGCATGTCCCAACCCTCTACAGGCGCCACAAAATTGTTTAGCATGTAAATAGTGTAGTGTATGGCTCTGTACATCTTTTGCGTTAGAAATCCCTTTCAGTCATATCTTATTTAACCTTGTACATATTCTGGAAAGGTCATACAATTTTCAATTGAACTAATTCCAAGGCAAATAACAACCAACTATATGGATGTTCTGGGTCTTAGTAACAATTACCATTGGCCGAAACACATAGAATCATATCATATTAAATAACAAACTTTCTTTCCCTACCAGTTCATATATTATGTGCGCGCTTGCACCCCTTTACTGATCCTTGCTTTCCGTCTCCCGTTACAAAACGATGTTGTTTGAATAATAGTGTTAGTTTAGAAGCTGCTGTAATGTTGCAATGGCTGGTATTCGTTTCATAAACTCACATTCTGAAATTTAACAATGTCATCGTAGTCTATTAATTGTTACTGAACGGTGGTGTGTGTCGAGTGAGCTCTTTTCCTTCCTAGGTCTAATTTAGGCGTGAAGGTACTTTGCTACGTTCGCCTACCCCCTCAGTAGATAGTGTAACGACGAATATGCAATCGAGGCAGTTTAATCGGTGGGCGACCATAAATGGTGGGTAGGGGCGGGGGTCAGGCAGCGGGACCGGTTGTGGGTCGGAGTCCCTGAAAAGGGAGGCGGGCGACGCGGAGGAGGGCGGTGGGCTGGATGTCAGGCTTGCGGGCTAGATTGGCAGTTTTTATGTTCTGAACATTTTGATTTTTATTCTATTACTGATGTTTATTGTATCTATGTTTTTTCTTCTTTAGATGGTTGTATTGGGGTATAATTGGTAACTACTTGTTGCTCGTAATATATATTCATTCGGTTCTGGTAGGGATAGTGTTATAACCAAATTTTGGAGGGGTGGGGTGTAGGAATCCCCTAGGCAAAAAGTTGGATGCGCTTTGGCAAATTATGTGAGTTTGCTTTCATCTGTTATTTGAAATGAATTTTTCCCAGGACTGATTGTAATTATTTCTACGTTTTGAGTGAATGTTTCGTTGTACATTTATGTCTGGATTATATTTCTACATATTTTTTTGTACATATATGTTTGTATTCTTGTCTAGTTGGGGTACAATTGACTAATTCGGAGGTTATTTGGTGAGGTTCTTAGCGGGTGGATGCTTGGTACCAGCCTGATATTGAATTTAGGCAATGTTCTAAGTATTTTCCAGTCGTTTATTTCATATGTATATAATATCTATAGGAATAGTATGACTTATTTATCTGGTAGTTGGCGAGTTGATGTTCGTATTTTGGGTTGATGCAGCAGCTTCGTTACAAGAATCGATCTACCCCATAACGCATTATCCAGTTTTGAATCAGATATATCGGTGTTCCATTGACGCGGTGTTTCAATAGCGATATGGATTTATTGTACGTTATATTGTGTTATGTATACTTGTTAATGATCGTTTTGATAAATGTTGAATTTTGCAATGTTTTTGAAATTTTGAATAGTTATCTCATACAGTTATATTAATTATTAGGATAATTCATGTTTGCATCGTTCATGTTGCACAATTTTTTTCTGGCATAATTGGTCGGTTATTGCATCATTATGGTATTTTATACGATATTTAACATTCTGTTATGATTAGGCCGTGGTTACTTTAGTTGAAGAAATGTTAATTTATCCCTGTTTTGGACCGAGTTGGAGAGTAATTTCATGAGATTTTGTATATACTATAGCGTGTTCGTGTAGAAGTATTCCACACCATTTACTATAGTTTCCAGCGTATGTTGCTTGCATGTCCTGGTATCTTATTCACGTCAGTGGTTTGGTTGGTTACATGCTTTTTTTTTCCTCGTTCGGCGCGGATTTGAATGTAAATGTTTTGGGTATGGTAGAGAATCTTCTTGCTGTGTTATAACTCGAGAGTTTTAGTATGCGTCTTTCAGTTTTATATCTTCGATGCAAGGTATTGTATTTATACAATTATAGGAGAATTACGTTTGTATCTGCAATGTAGAAAATTAATTCAGGTATATATTACATACAAGTTATATATGTTTAGTGTTTTATATATCTTCTTACATTCTGGTACATTGTTTGACGTGGTTATTACATAGAAGATCCCATTTGTTACAAACTCAGTCTTGCAGTTAGCTTATTGTATGTTTATTGTAGGACCATACTTCAATGTTTAGGAGGAGTTAGAGTTGTCCCATAGGCAAAAGCTTGTTTTTTTGTATAAGTAGACCAATTTACTAAGATGAATACCATAGTGTATTACATTTTTTATTGTTAATTAGGGCAGAGTAGAGAATTACGTAGTTATTTTGTTATTGCTGTATGATTTTTTTCCCACGATAATCATATGAATGTATGTTTAAGAGGTGTAAGTCCGTATGCATCTTTGTGGAATTTTGTCATAGAACCCTAGTAAGTTTGTAGTTTAACGTTTTATAAGACAATTTACTGGATAGATGGGTCCTGGTGTAGAGGTGGTTTACACTCTTTGGTAGTCATTTGGAGTTCATCCATGTTCTATGTGAATTTGTAAGTTCTGGTGAACGTCGATCTTAAATTCCATGGGTTTGTTGGAGAGGTTATGCGACTAACTGCGATTCGTTGTAGAGGTTTACTTAGGTCATCAGTGAACAGATGCCCAGATTTTTATGGATACACTCATTGAGACTCATGTCGGCCCCATTTTGACATCTGTACATTTGTTTAGATTTGAGACTCATTTCCACCAGAGCCCCGGTGTTTAGATTCATGGTTATGTCCAGGATGTGAAATTTGTCGACACTGTTCAGAGACGATGGACTAAACAGATGCATGGTATGTCTGAGGTGCCGTACCATGACTGGGTGTTACCTTTAAATTTATTTTATATCAGTGGTAGATTGGTGACCTAGTAAAGCATTGTATGTAGAGGTCGTTGTTATGACACAGTGGGCTTTGATTTGTTCTACTAGAGACATAATATCTTATTAAGGTTCAGGAATTTTTCAGATTGAACGGCATTGTTTTTACGCATAAACTCTGTTAAATGTCAGATATTTTTGGTATGACTGTTATGTTATTAGTATACGATCTTAGTCATGGACCAGATCACGTGGGATATTGGAGTAGGATTTATCATCTGGGTGTGGTAGGATACACCGTATATAATAGGTAATCAATGTTGCTAAAGGTAGAGCAGAGAATCTTATTTAGCTATTTTATAGTTGTTGTTATAACGTTTTTGACCAGTTATCATAGGAATATAACTGTATTGATGTATATTCGTCTAGTTCATGGAATGTTGGGTATAAAATACGCTTAATTGGATGTAATGATCCAAAATATTGGTAGGTTTGACTTCTCGACACTGGATTTGTGTCCGGTTACATGTCGTCTTGGAGAACTAATCTACCGGATTTGTGTAGAGTGTTAGTGTTAAAATTCTCCAATAAATCAATGTACGTCTCAATTATGCTATCCGCTCGCATGCATTTACTAGATGCTTATTCCCGCATGACTTATTCTTATAAATGTTCTGATCCGTTTGCAGTTTATACAACTTGGAAGTTATTCATTAATTTAGGCTTTGTTACGAGATTGCGTTCCAATTCAGAATATCTGACTTATTCGAACATTCACCAGATCCACTCTAAAATTTTTCACTATAGGTCTGTACTGATGGCCGTAATCCTAACCCATACGAACCTAATATAACCAAGGAATATTTTTTGCCCTTTTTTCATAATTATGTCATGTAATTCTTCATTGATTTAAGCTTTATTCATATCAAATTTATTCACTTGACTCAGTAGTTTTTAGCCATCTTTACCAGTTACATATATTTTTTCACTTTGCTATACATATTTTTATATATATTTTTTCACTTTGCTTGTTACAAGTCCAGTATTATCGACTAGTGTGAAGTTATGTTAGGATTGTAGAGCTTAAAACGTTTATGTAAGCTTACCGCTTAGGTCAGTGATTGTTACGAGTGTTTTAGCGTTAGCAAGTTTTATGTATGGTTTTACTGTTAGAATAATTTTTTTTGTTGTAATGTTGGATGTGTTGTTTATACCATTTTCGTCTATGATAACAAATATTGAATAAATCCACTCTAACATTTTTACTACATATCTGTGATGTAAGATCCGCAGTCAACAAGATCTAGGATATGAACCATGTCCAAGGTACATAATTAGCGAAATATATATCAATGTACGACAACATTGCTATTGAAGAAGCAATGGGAAGAAAACTGGAATATGGGGATTCCGATGTTGGTTTGAATATGATATGTTGGTCGGATGGCAGATGCGACAGGTCCATCCCATAGGACTGTGGCTGTTCATAGAATACTGGCTCTCAATGAAGGAGAGCGCAATGGGAAGATTTTGATTTGATTTGATTTGAGCCTCATTTCCACCAGAGCCTCAACGTGAGTCATAATAGGCTCCCCCGTAGGGCTCGATGATTATTGATTCCAGTAGGCTCGCACGCCTAAGTGCGCGAGGAATAAACGAAACAACGCTTTCAACGTTAGAAAAAATGTGAAAATTT